>JAVQIZ010142584.1:0-19617 GCA_036023535.2 Galaxias brevipinnis | reverse complement strand
AGTGGGCTTTGTCTGTGGTATGCTGGTTGTTATGGTGTCAGTCAGGCCCTGCCGGACAGACGGGTGATAAAGTGTCAGTGGTGATGGCGACTCGGCGGTCCGGAGGCCAGACAAATCCCAAGAAGGCGCCGGACATGCAAAAATGTCTGTGGCTTTGTCACCAAAGCAGGGCCGAGGTTTGTACACACAATGCCCGTGATACAAATGAAGGAGGTTTTCTACGACAATGGCCTTTGGCTGTCGGCTAGACAAACATTCGTCCGTATGCTTACCGCAGGGCCGTTTTAATCATATGGTGGAGGGCTTATTTACCTCAGGGAGTTTATCCCAAGCCTCGCACCCAGCCCCCACAGTCGCCCCAAATCTCTGCAGCAGTATAATTCACTGAACAAACAACCGATTGAAGGAACAAACCCTTTATACAAGGCCTAGGGCATCGAAATGGAATGCATTTTTCAGCAGTCACTTATTCCCTAACAATAAGTACAGGTTTAGCATAATCTTGAACTCAGGGCGTCAGACAAAGCAACAAAACACATGCACCTCAAGCGTATGTATTTCTGTAGATCGTTCCCCCAATGGTGTCAGTGTGCCACACGTTATCGATTCTCCTGTTCTGTTTCATCCAGAGGATGACTGCAAAACCATAAATGTCCACTTAGTCGCTACTTCTCACTCAGTTAAACCATGCGCTTCCACTGCATTTCCCTAGTAGGCCTATAGGCACACATTAGCACTCAGAGAAGACTGTGTCAGTCCCTCCAGGTTCCTCTGTCAGTGACAGGAGCAGATTGATCCACCTGAAACTCAGGTCTAGCAAGGCCAGTCCTTTTATAATCTGATTCATTGCAGTTCCCTTTCAAAGAAAGCCAAGCAAAACCCTTTCGCTTTCCTGTAAGACTTCAGTTTTTTTTTAGAACAATGTTTTTCCTCAGGGAATCATTTACAATCCAGAGGTTTATTTTTTGAAGGGGGGGTTGAGGTGTATAAGGGCAAAATAAATGCGATCTGAGTGTGTGTGTGGTGGGTTGCATTTAGTATTTATCTGTGTTTTGAATGACATAAGACATGGTATATAGATATGTAAAACCCTTCCTACAAACACGCCACAGACAACCCCACACACATACAATCAAACACACTTGAGGTGCAAATGTAGGTGATTGAGTTTGTGCATACCTGAATAATGTCAGCTGATGCATGGTAGAGAATTACAATATGAACTAATCTGATTATAGGGTGAGAGAGAAAGAGAGAGAGAGAGAGAGAGAGAGAGAGAGAGAGAGTGTGTGTATGTGTGTGTGTGTGTGTGTGTGTGTGTGTGTATGTGTGTGTGTGTGCTAGTGTTTTGTGAGGGGTGGAAGAGGCTTTACCTCTAACCTGTAAACTCTCTGTGAACTATACAAATAATGAAGGATATCCCTTGAGAGAGACCTTAGAAAAAGTATGTTATGGCGTGTGTGTGTGTGTGTGTGTGTGTGTGTGTGTGCGTGTGTGTGTGTTGGTGGGGGGGGGGGTCTAATGAAGTACACTGGGGAACACCATTGAGCGCTTCGGAGTTATAATGTGAGGCATTCTCCCATTTTACCGTCGCCCGACTGACGACACAATGCCACCTTGAGGAGACTTCACAGAGTCACAGCATTGTGGGATATACATGGGGACCATAACAATACTGCTTACTGTGTCCTACATTCTGACCGCTTGTGTTTTGCAAAACATTTTTCCTATGTCCCGTTTATGATAACTTGTTCACATGGTGCCATTTTGTCTGAGAAACCCACACCCACAAAAATTGTGAGGAAAGACAGCGTTTATGTCCGACTTCTGCTTCCCTAGCCATGGTATCAGCAGTGTAGTACTTACTTGGCATGTGGCCACATGCTCTAAAGCTGTATACAAAGAGTAAATTCTTAAGTTATCATCTTGACACACAGGTTTGTCAAGTTCTAGGTTCAGAAACATCCATTCACACATCCACACACACTCTTATTTTTAAAGGTGAGATGAGCACGTTAGTTTGTTTACATTTACATCTGCTGCATTTTATTAAACAGACATTTGTTCTCACTCTTTAAATCATGGTCCGATAATGGGTACATTAGAAGTTTATAATGCTACTTGTAAAATAAAAACAGCTGTCCATGTATTACAGTCTTCAACTGTAGAACGGCTGTTTCTGCACTAAACTGTCTATTTTAGGCTACTGTACTGTATAATACAGCACATTATGTATATAATAACCAACCACAGGTGCACACAGTTACTGCTGCTTTGAAAACCAATTGTTGTGGGATACCTGATGCATAAATGGCATAATGTTGTAATAAATCATTGTGTAATACTTATTGTAAATACATCAAAATGCCTTTGTTTAGTAAGCACCATATTTCAAAAATCCATTTGATGGTGTGAAAAGATGGTGTGAAAAGATGACACTTTATTTAACGGTAGCAGGTCTGACGGTGAATATTTAGGTATTTTCCTCTAGGCCCGTTGCTTTTCTTCATACTTCTCTTGTGCACTTCCTTCTTTCAGCTCTATTTACCAAGGTCATATTACCAGGATACTGAAGTGTGTGCTGAGCCAGGTGGGTACCCTACGCGTACAGCCTTCCCTGAAGTCATTGTGTGTTCTCTTCTAAAGATCGTCCAGGATGTTTCACACATGCCTTAATGCTTTACAACTGGACTGCCTACAATGCAAACATCGTCACTGTGTGAATGGGTTGACACCAGGGTCATAGAATAACACTGGCCTTTGTTAGTCATTATAAATCTCTCTTTGGATACCATTAAATGTGTCCTGAATATTATGTTGACCATAGACTAAGGCTTTGGCAGCATTTCTTGTTTATCAGATTAGCTATGCGGTACAAGAAGACAAACTAGGAGTACTACCATTATTTTATCTATAACTTGTAAAGTAATCTAAAGTATTCACCTCGTCTAATTCCGTGTCGAGTGGCCAAGAGTCAGCCTATTGGAGACTGAGGAAAAACCAGAGCATATTACACCTATTCCACAGAGAGAATGAACGGCTAATGTTGCATTCATAACTGTTGGCAGGAGTTTTGACCACTTAAAGCCATGGATTTCTACAAAAGAGTGACCCCTGTGTCTTTCTGGTCAGACCTGGACATAAGCAATTCAGTCTAGCAGCAATGCATTATGGGCCAGTTGTATCAATGATGGGTGGGTGTACTGAGCAACCACATATCAGCCAGTGACTTGTGTCTTTCCTTCCCCATGCCTGCACAGTGCTGTCAATGCTCTTACTGCAGTTTATGTAACCACATAAAGGCACTATTCATGACCCCAACCCCTCTTGTTTATTCCAGGCATACTTTTGACACGATTTATATAACAATGGGCTCAATGGTTGCTCAGTGAACCTTCATTCAGTGGAGAGAAGTGGGGCAAAGTCCAAACATTAACCACTAAGTAGTATTCATCAAAACAGACTTTAAACCATGGGGGGAACATAAGAAACTTGTTTGGGAGGGAATTATTTTTACAGTCAGGTTACTGATCAACTTATAAGACACAGAAGGCTATAGCTTTGTCTTTCTCTACCCAAAGCACAAGTTGTTGGTTTGATGGATAACGTAGGGTCAGACATGGGCCATGCGAGTGGCTGTGGATCAATTTGCTGGACATTAACACAGATGGATAGGCACATGAGGCCTTGCCATCAGTAGGGTGAGCTTTAATCGGGACCCTAAGCAAACGAGAACACGTCTTTGCTCACGCAACGGTCATTATCAACAAATGTTCTAGGAAAGTAAATCTGGAGCAGGCCAATACCTTTGACTGTCAATGTTGACTTTGAATAAAATGACACTTAACTAGAAAATGTATTCTATATTGCACTCTCTACGCTGTCCTAATGTGTGCAGCAGGTCAGAGAATCTTCAGCTCTGTCACAAAAGCCGACCTGTTTTCATCAAATAGTATTACACATTACAGTAATTTCAGAACATAAGTTAAATAGACTAAATGCTAAATTCCAGTGTTTGCTGTAACATTGCAGATAGCAGATTTTGATCATGCATCACCATCCAAGACCAGACACAGACAATTAACTCTTTTCAAAAGCTCATACTATTTTCTGAATATCAAAAGACACAATACACATTCTAGCATCTACTACTAACTGCTAAATAATGTGAACAAGTGCCTGCAACATCTCAATCCTTTTTCATCTCTCTATGCTGAAGTGTTTGCATCCCTCATTCCCTTGGTGCTATTGCTGTTGTGTTGTCTATTATTGGTTCCAGTGACAATCAGTCATATCAGCATTGAATATTTATAAATTGCTATGAACTTAGTTTATACTATTTCACCAGAATGAACCCTCCAGATATGTAGCTATTTGTCTGTTGTTTGACAGAACAAATACTTAAATATCAAGAATGTAAAAAAACAAAAAAAAAACATTGCTAGAGTGCTGTCTGATTTACATGTGTTATGCACGTTTGGCAACAGCTTATTCTTATTATTTTATTTCTTTTTTTTGCATGTGCCTGCTAGCCTCATACCTGCTTATGAGTGTGAGATGCTTTACAAATAAATCTGTCTTTCTTGCCTTGGCTTATTGCACGCTGCTTTTTAGCTTCCAAGCTGACAAATGAATAGTGAGCCAATCATAGACTTCATGAATTTGTATCCTGCTTAGCAGTAGACATGTATTCATTCCTATATGTTTAAGTCTGTGTACTATGTGCATTACGTTAAGTAACTCTGCACATTGTAACTTTAAACTCTGAGATGGGATAGTCATGAACATGGCATCAAAACACAGGGAGGCTTCTGGAATGTGGACTTAGCAATGGACCATCTCTCCAGTTTGGGTAGAGCACTGCTGCTTTCAATCATTAACTGCAGTGCATACAATACATGCCACTTAAATCTAACCAAACAAAATATTCACTGCCTGTCATTTTTCATGGATGAGGGGAGAACAGGTTTAACCAGTAAATGTCTGGGACAATGATCAACAGTTAAAGAAATCTTGACTATTCAATGGAAGCATGTCCAATTTATGTTTTATTGGGTAAGTTTCCATTTCTAACCATCATAGAGGCGAGATGACTCATGAAATAAAATAAATGGCAGAGGACCAGTGTGTTTGATCAGTGTAGTGTGTGGGGGTCTGTGCCAGGGTACAGTGGAAATTAAACCTGCCTGTGACAGACGTGGACTTTTGGCAAAATGGGAGAGGACAACCAATAGTCATTCAAATGAAATGGAAACCTAAATCAGACGGCTTGCTGACCACGTCACCACCAACAAGGGGCTTAATTCTCACAAACCAAAATCGCCTGCTATATTGCAGACTGATTAGCTTTTCCTAACACTAGCTCATGAACACAGAAGTCCCTGCTTATCCAACTCCTGCCAAATTTTATAGCATGAATAGATGAAATGACTGAAATTTGAGCTTTGTAATATTTGACATCTACACCTGTTGTGGTGGGTTTCCATTTTTCCTTAGACAGCCCACCACTACCTCCTCCCTGACACTAAAGCCTATCACTCACAAGCACATGACGAGGTCTGTCAGAAAAGTGATCTGTGTCTGTATCTACCCAGCATGCAACATCTCCAGGCCAGGGGTGATGCGATGGAGGATGTCCACTACTGTGGGAGAAGCTATCAGAGCTTGCCAGCTGCCACTGTGCTGAGAGGAGGCCAGTGAAGAGACCAGAGGGGGCAACATTGTGGTTTGGAGGTAGAAGCAAAGAAAGGTGGTCAAGTTGAATTTAATTGATTGTGGCGGTGGTGAAAGTCCAATAAAAATACCCCTGCCCGCATACACTAGCACAAACCATCTCTTATGACGATATTGTTATCCTGCCATAGTAATATCCATCTGACATGATGATAGTGACCAATACCAACAATTACCCCCAATCCCCCCATAATTCACTGATTAAGCTACGTTAATCTCGAAAGTGCTCTCTCTCTCACGCCAGCACGATATTTTTCCACCCATGACAGAGATCTTGGATCCAAACAAGTGTCATGTTAAGCCGTGGAAAGAATACATGGAATACAAAGACTTAAGGTTATCAGGAGATACCATTCGCTGCAGGCCATAGAACACTTTGTGGCTTTGTGAAGAAACTGGAAGCATTGATGTACAAATAATGACACAGAAAACATTGAGTCAACAAATCAACAACAACCCACAGCGGATAACCGCAACTTTATCACAGTATTTTACTGTCACAGCCCATATGATCCTTAAAGTCCCTCCTTTTTTTTTATGCCAACCTGATGCCATTGAATGTGGTTGCTGGGTCTTAGACAGAACAGCCGTGTGTTTTGGTTTCATATAATGTGGTTCTATGAAAGACATAGACTAGTATCACTCACTGTCGGGACTGTGGTGCCACCAGCTCCCCGCAAAATAAACTGAAAACGTGTGTGTTAACTTAAATAAGAGATAAATAGAGGGTGAGATTATTTATGAGGGTGTAATTGCTGTACCCAAGCCTCAGCAGCACCCAAGCCCAGCTAAAAATAAAGAGAAGGAAGGAAGGACCGAAAGAAGGAAGGAAGGAAGGACGGCCGGAAGGAAGGAAGGAAGGAAGGAAGGAGTGGAGGGAAGGAAGGAAGGAAGGAAGGAAGGGACTATGTCAGTGAGGATAATTAGCTTTTCTAAAGGTCAGTTGTCAATAGCTGTAGTAGCAAAGACACTGCGTAGCTATTATGTTATTCTTGTCTTCTCCATTCAATCTGGTATCCACAGTCTCAGCCGGATTTCCGCATTCCATGAAATTTGACTTGTTAAGATAACACCTTCCACAGGTAAATGTGTGTGCGTCTGAAAATGTAGCCTAGTACACCATGCCTGTCAATAAAGACCATACCTTCACATCACATACAAAATGAAGGAATATGTAATGATCTGTAAATAATGAAGTTGTCAAAAGAACCGATCTCCCCAGTTGCTAACAAGGGTTTGAAAATATTGGAAATATTGAGTTGGACTTCTGTTCAAGCTTGCCAAAGTATAGAGTGGACACAAACGCCTATCAGAAAGAAAAACAATCACCTTGAGCTATTCTAAGCCCTTGAGCCTGCTGTGGTTGTGGCCTGCTATGGAAGCACCCGTGAGCAAGACTCTCCAGCTCAGCACTGGAGCCCTGGGCAACAGGCCTGATGAACAGACCTAAAACAACACCAAGCTTGCCTCTACACCTGTGAGAGCTCTATATTTTACACTTAATTGAGCAATAATGTATCTGCAGAACCTTTCAAGAGTGATAAGTGAAATATTAGCAGGAAGTGTGTGTATGGGGATTTGAACAGTTAGGATGGATGAGAGAAATAGTGAATATGTATGTGGCTTCATGCATGACTATGCCTTATACTATAACATTTTCCCCGAATCTATGTTCATTACAAATGAGGCTCAGTTTCAGATCCTGACAAAGTGCTTGTCAGCCATAAATTCGAGTAAATCACTGCACCCAATGCAGCATTATTCTTATGTTACATAAAAATGGTCTAATGTGAGATGGCATCTCAGGGGTTTTAGCTCAAATCTTTTTCAGTGCTAAGGGAAATGCAGCTAACCTCCAAAAATGTGCCTCCAGTGCCAAAATAAAGCTCTAATAATCGGTGTGGGCCTTTCAAATCCCCGGCTGCAGCCGCCGGTGTGTATTTACACTACGATGCCGTACATCAGAAGTGACATGGGTCTAATGGATTCTTAGGACCGAGAGCCAGGACAGCTATGGGACCGCGGCCTTCTCTCCCACTCAGCTAATGAGACCAATTAGACTAGATGAGCCGCAAAGCACTAAGGCTGGGGAGAGTGGGGAAAGAAGAGAACGATGGAGTAGGACAGTTTGGATGAAAGAGTGGGGCTACCCATCCAAAGAAAAGAAACCAAACCTCTCTTGCTCTGTACTGTTTCAGCAGAAGGGTAATTATTGTTCTACAGCTAGCGTTCTAGCCTCCCCAAACTCACTGCTAGCGAAAAGAAGTGAAGTTTTCGGAGGTGAACAAACAGCACCTCTTCCAAGGGTGTAATTGTGTTCTTACTTTTGCTCTGGAGCGGCGTAGTGAGATTAACAGGATCACGTTTTTGCCATCTCGCCGTGCTTTTAAAGTGTAAACGAGAGTGAGAGCACGAAGGTTTGAAGTGGACTTTCCCACGCTAGAATTTGATCTGCCTCTCTATCTAGCACGCTTGTGTTCTGGCTCTTCTACTCTCCTCTTGCTCTGTTTCACGTTTCGATTCGCTCTCTGCCTGCCAAAAAACACTTCACTTCCATATCATTGTGACACATGAGACAAATAGATTTATGATAGATTGGCTGTTGCGGTTTGATTCTTTTTGCAAAGGAAAAACTTATGTAGAGACTAACGGTGCGTGGATCATCACTGATTGTTCTTCTTGTCATTTGGTGTGTGCTTTTGTCTTTAATATTCTAGAATAAAACCTTATTCTTATGAAAGACCATGAAAAGAGTGCATGCATATTCTTCAGTTCAGTAACTGTGGGGCCAAACCCGGGACCAGGCCCAACATGCAGTAGATCATATTGTAAATTATAATTGATTAACAAACAAAACTAGTCTGAGTCTTTTGCTTTGATCCATCTTTTGGAACACTAATACCATTTTGTATCTTTTGCAATTGGTAAGCACAGAGCAAAGTTGGAGCAAGCTGTCTCTGTGTTTGTTGTTGCAGCCTGTTGTGCTTCGCAAAAAGTGAGTTGATTTCAGTCAATCCAACATAGAGTCTACTCAACCTCGTGATGGTGACCTAGCAACCTTCAAAGAAGGTTTTTGTGACTTTCAATAGGTTTTCATATCGATATTCTCTGATGACACAAACATGTCAGAGAACCTCATCAATACAGATCGATCCTTTACGAATTACCCTTTGTTAAATACCATACAAAGATTACGGCAAGGTGCCTGAGGTAAAAACATGGCTCCTCTTTTCAGTGTCTCTAATCTCAGCTGTGAGCTGGGAAACATGAATCAGCAGTACAATTCCAAACTGAGCATTCCGCAAGGGGTGCCAAGACGCACAGTTATCCCTGATCTTTAATAAGGAATATAATATCCGTGGCTAACAGACATGTATGTTTTTAAAAGAGATGTGATTTGTGATACAATGGTGATGTGCTGGGGATCAGGAATGTGCAGGAATCTCTATTGTCCTTATAACACCTTCCCACCTCTTGAGTGTCTTTTTAACTTTGATTTAGAATCATCCTACTAGGATTAACGGACAGTGTACTATAGATGCTGTTTTTAGTTCATTCTGAATTCATAAATATTTTTCTCCAGTAACTGCTTTTACTGTTTTTATGGAGAGGACAGAAACTCTCAACATAAATCATGGCCACAAAGTAACCTAGAGTGTTTCATAGATAGGGTATTGGAAAGAACAAAGAGCTCTTTAATTGGGACTGAGTGGTTAATCTCTTCAGCACATTCTCGCCATAAATCAATCAAGAACCCTTGGAGGGATCTTCCTGTCAAGTCACATCAGCGTACTTGTGATTGATCTTTCAATTTTGATGCTTTTGGAGTAAGAACAGAAAGTGTGTGTGTGTGTGTGTGTGTGTGTGTGTGTGTGTGTGTGTGTGTGTGTGAGAGAGAGAGAGAGAGAGATCTGGTGTTCTGTTTATTGTTTTTGCGTGAACCTGCAGCTGCACGATGACATGAGCACCTGTGGTTTGAGGCTATGGCACAGCGCCCATATCCCCATCCCTCTGGCCCAGCCCCTTACTCTCAGCAGCACGCAGCCAGCTCACACCCATCATGGCACTCCTCTATTTGTTCTCGTCTTCAGCTTTCCGAAATAATGCCACCGCCAAACACAACATCTAGACGGCTGTTTAACCGACCCCCGCACGTATCACCGTGCTGTTATGATCAAGGAGCCCAGCCTCAGCGGGGGAGGGCTCCACGCTGTCTTGAGGTGTGCCCATGCTGTGAATCACCTGAGATCAGACAGAGCTCAGCCCTGCTAAAGACCATGCTAAGCTTGTCGTTTTAAGCAGCGTTCCGCTCCAGCACTCCACAATGGCCACTTAGCTTCCCTGCGGTTTGGAGGACTGTGCGGGATCAGTGCGTGTAGGCCTTGGGAGTGCAGGTGGGGTTAGACATGCTGCTCGTCTGGCTGATGAGCTCCCCACCCTGTCTGAGGAGCAGACCCACACACATTGGGAGGAGCAGTTTTGTAGGGCCTAATACTGTTTTGGATCTGGAAGAAGATTTGTCATAGCTGCTGTCATATCCAAATCCAAAATGCAAATTCAGTCTCAGATCATGACTTTACGTGATCCAAACATACAACTGTTGGAAATCACTTTGGTTACTTTATAAGACTTTCACTGATGAGAAAAGTACTACGCTGAAGAAATTTATAATTATTACTCTTACAAAGATGAACGGCTAGTGCTGAGAAACTAGCAGGCATTTAATTCATTTAGGCCGACCATGTAGGCTTAAATGACAAATGGGCTTACATCATTTTTACGGTGAGCAATAGTTTCGTTGAAGCAGCATGTTATGAGCTGTCAGACACCAGTTGACGGAGTAAATAATGTTCCAGTGAAAAAGTGAGTGTGCACTTCTGAGAAAAAGGGAACATCACAGCTTAAGTGTGATGAGTACTACTTTTGGATTTTGGTTGATGTTGTAGCCAATCCACTAATACATTAATGAAATTAAGCTTGAAATGGTTTGAATGGTTTTTAGTCTTTAACAAACACCCACACACACATTCAAGGATCTGGTCTTGCATTCGCGCGCACACATGCACATTCCTTCTCAATTATTGACTTATGTCAGACAAGCTTGAACACAATCTCACCAAACTTGAGGTCTACCTGCAGAGAAAACAAAGCAAAGAAAGCGGAACCATGAACGTGTAAAAATGCCTGTCTGCAAGTGTGTACGTGCATCTGTTCCTGCACTTCTGTGTGTGTGTGCGTGTGTGTGTGTGCGTGTGTGTGTGTCTGTGTGTGTATGTGTGTGTCTGTGTGTGTATGTGTGTGTCTGTGTGTGTATGTGTGTGTGCGTGTGTGTGTGTGTATGTGTGTGTGTGTCTGTGTGTGTATGTGTGTGTGCGTGTGTGTGTGTTTGTGACTTGACTAAGTTCATTGTATTTACCACTGCAGACCAATTAAGGCCCCATGGTTTGCCATGGTTGACTTCTACCTCTAGGTTTGAAAATAAATAGTGTCTGTTATGCACTAGCTAGCTATAGCTGCATAGACTGCTGGGACAGCTGTGGTTATTCTAATGTATTTTCCAAATAGTCAATTGCTAAGAAATTGAAGACACATTAGAAGTCTATAAAACTGTATACATTTTGAAAAGTCAAGGACAATAGGACCTGTGTTGTCCTTTACAGAGAGAGAGACGCAGTGGGTAATCTAATCTAAGCTCCTGTGTGTTCTGGTGTGATGGGACAGACAGATAGACACTGAGGCACTCCTCTCATATCTGACAGCACTCACCTTGGTTCCCTTCCTCCTGCTTTGTCTCTGTGCTTTCACTGACTGCAGTGCAGGTTTAACCTGCTCCCCAGGGATGTAGGATGGGAGAGAGAGAGATTCTTCCATCAGAGTGGCTTATCTTGTTGTCTCAATCTGTCAGCCGTCTTCTCTCCAGCTATCGCTCTCGCATATCTCTCTTTACATATTCCATGGGTATGCCTTTTAAAGACTATACCTTTGTTACCCCTCTACCTTTGAGCCAGCATAATGCACACGGTCTGCTTTGGTTTACATCTTCACACTTCCTCATTTCTGTGACACCTCTGTCACCAAGATTTATATGGTTCCTTTTCAGAAGCCCAATGTCTTACTCTCTAGGATGTCTTTACCACTTGTGAAGTATATTAAATGTCTTCGTAGTATTGGTGGGTCGGGCCATTGGCAAAACGTGCTGAACGTGCTAACCAGATGGTAGAATCAGTTCTATTAGTCAATTAACACCTTTTTAGAAACAAAGCAAAATTCAATGACAGCAGATATGAACCAGAATATATAGAACACATAGCAACGGTGAATTTTTTAATTCTCTTGTGAAGTAATTAAACATATTTCTATATGAGAGGTTCCTGCCTTTACAGTCACACCAGTCCTTTCATTTCTTAAAATGACACAAAAAAATAGGCATTTTAAAAGCTAGAAAGATGTCCAACTTCAACAGGACACGGCTTGGAGAAAGAGCAAATCCCACGTTATTCCAGCAAATTAATTGTAGCCAATCTGATAGGATAATGGAAGACTTGTTTTGCCTTAGAAGGGAACAGACTTTTAACATTTTCCCTTCAACCACCTCCAAACAGAAAAAAGGCCTACTGCAACTAGCACACACTTCACTATTGAATGTGTGCCTAATGATCGAACTGACAATTGCGGTTTTCGTCATGTGATGGCATTTTACCAAAATAATTCCCATCAAATTGTAAACATCTTATGTAAGACAGAGAACACTTAAGGAGAAATAGCAGCACAAAGAAATCAAGTTTAAATATATTGTTTTAAAAGTCACCAAGGAGCTCTGCAACAAAACAAACCCTTTTAAAAGGGTGAATGGCAGTGAAGCCAAAAAGGCATGCGTAGTTAGTATCTGAGACTAGTAAACTGAAAAGAACAAAACAAATGTTTTTCTTTATTTCTTTTTGTATCTTAGGGGAACTGAGTGAGGACGGGGGGACGCAGATGGAGGGAGAGATATAATCGTGTAGCAGATAGGATCATCAGGTGGGGACCAGCATTACGCTCCCGTTATTTAACCTGCGGTGGACCACGGCTGCATTGTTTTGTAACAGCTAGACGGTCACCATGAGCTCTGTGCTGCCAGATAGGTGTAGGGAGAACCGCAGAGTGCCTGCCAGGGCCCAGCCTCCCTCACAGCAGGGCCGGCCACAGGACGTGTGTGGGACCCGGGAGCGAAGGAGATAAACACAACATGCTTCCCCTTTCGCGACAGCCTCCGCAACACACACACGCACAGGCACTCAAGCACACACACAGAGAGAGAGACACACACACACACAGTCACGCACACACAGCCCTCCCTACAACATTGATTCCCCTCATCTTACATAATCGTGACCTCAAAAGTTTGCGTGCACACAAGCACACTCAAACGCACTTATACACTTACTATATACACGTATGTATATAAGAAAAGGAGGGAGCAGTTGTTGGACTATACATTATATATATACGCACTTATGTATAAATACGTATACATGTTTATAATGTATAGTCCAACAACTGCTCCCTCCTTTTCTTCTCATGTTATTTCTCTCCTCAGAATTGTGTTTTGGGGAAAATTCTTCAGTAAACTTTGAACAAGGCTACGACCTCCATGTCTGTGTTTGTACAATACATAAACAAAGAGCTTTGTTTTTCTGCTGCAGATGTTAAAGAGGTGGCTTGTCTCAAGTTTGAGAACGGGGAAGTCATTTTGCAGGGGGTTTTTGTAGGGGTGTTCTAAATTGTGGGTGATTTGTGGTAAGCTGAACTGTAATCACCTCTTCTTGAATTGAAATTCGAGGTTCCAAGCTGTCTCTAAAACCCTATGTTTTTCAAATATTGTTTTCAGTTTTTGGTTTGTTCATTAATTTACCTTTACAACTTTCCAAGTGTCTTTTTAGTATTTTGCCTGGTGTAGAAACAGGAATATGGGAATATACTAGGATTTTCACAGGTTCAAAGATCTACTGTAATCTTTAGTTAAAATGTGCAATTCTTCCTCATCCCTCATTAAGCCTCAGTGTCATTGTTCTTTCTCATCTCACAAACTCAACTGGTCTTATTTATACTGGATACTAATGGTTGGGACATCTTATGACTTGTAGCTTCTTTAGGCAAAGACCCAGGAAGACCCATAGGCGTGTGTCCAGGTCAGGCCTCATGGCCAACAGCATGCCCATGTCTAAACATGTGTCTTCTCAAAGCAGGAAGCGAGGAGCTAACTGGAACATAGCCATTGTGGTGGTTTGTTTTTATGTGCTTTTGCACAAAATACTTCTCTTTTTCTGACAGAACACACTCCTTCTCACTAGCTCAATATGTCTGCCAAGGGTCACTTTGCGTGGAGAGCTCTCTAGATTCCACCCTCTTCAAGTCAAGTGCCTCCTTCCTCCTTGTTTTCGCTGCATGTATACTCTGAAGGCTGCACAAGTTGTCCTAAGTGATTCATTGGGGAAAGACTTATTGGAAAGTGATATTGGCTAAAGCAGCCGATATACACACAGCAGATAGTTTAAAGAGAGTGATGCAAAAAACCTTATTCAGAAATATTTCAGCTGACACAATAGTAGCATTCATTCTTAGAATTTTTGTGTGTTCTAATAAACAGATGAAGTGCAGTGGTTGTTTTGTTTGGGAATTTATGCCTGTTCTCTTCTCATTGTTCTGGAAGGCAGGACTAAGTTACGTTATGCATAATTGACAAGAGAAACCATTATCACAGTTTGTTTGGCACATGGATGGTCAGTTGATTGCACAAGCAAGTATATTTTTGTCTCTTTGCTGTTTGTGGAAGAGTATCAGTATATATGGCAGTGGGCACAAATTGTTTTCATTCCAAAGAGAACATAAACCTTTTTTGGGGCGAATTGTGGCCAATTTACTCAAGAGTGAAGTGATTTGTGATTTTATTTTTAAAATAGTTTTGTTAGTCCTCAGCACACAGTAAGACTCATAGAAATAGCATGGAAGGGAGAAAGGAAAACAAATCTTCATACCGTAAACCCTCAATTAAAAGCAAAGTCCCAAATAGACGCCTGTCCTTTTTAGTGGCCGGGTATAGCTACATGTTTTGACAAATAAAGGCCGGCCTTAATTAGAAGCGGGGTTCTGGAATTAATTGTTTACCATGAAAAGCAGTTGCACATTTTCTTTTGGCGCTTGGATTTAAAACATTGAAACATACTGGCAAAGAGAAAGAAATATGACTGCAAATCTAAGATGTAGGTTATCAAATTCAATTCAAAATGAAGAAATCTTGGGAGAAGGAGCAGCCAGATATTTCTCAGTTGATCCAAGAGAGTGAAAAAATGGCAAAAAAAGAAAGATAAAATTCAAGTTTGATATGAAATGAAAAGAATGAGACAAGCCTCTTTCAGTGGCTCATAACAAGTTGCAGATAATAGGCCAGTATTATTACCTTTGACAGCCTAACAACAAATAAAGGACGATATAAAAAAACACGATTTTATTTATCCATCTCTGTATTTTTATATTGGTCATACAGGCAGCTTATCCCTTCTGGTTTAAATGAACAGCCTAGTTTTTCCACCTATTGTTCAGCAATAATTTTGTGAGAAACAGAAGCCTATTACAAGGCCAGAACCGTTTTGGATTGAAGCAAATAAAAGCCTGGGCTTGTTTTTTAGGCTTTATGGTATGTACTTTGTCATAAAAGCTATTCGCACCATATATAAAGTGATATTGTATCATCCTAGTCTGTGTTTTGTCTCTGTCACATAATTTGGATGTTGTCACTTTAACTCTGGAACAGTCCAGACGCCGGTTTACTGGGTGAGA
The DNA here is from genome assembly GCA_036023535.2 of Galaxias brevipinnis. NCBI lineage: Eukaryota > Metazoa > Chordata > Actinopteri > Galaxiiformes > Galaxiidae > Galaxias > Galaxias brevipinnis. The sequence continues at coordinate 4,065 of JAVQIZ010142584.1, read as the reverse complement.
AATGCTGCTGTATCAAAAGAGCACTTTCGTTCAGGATGCCATTTACAGAAAACCCCTAAGGAGGCTCACTGAAACCAGAAGTAAGGAATGGGGTACACAAAGAAATTAGGAGATGTAGAGCAGTTTAAGAAGGCATTTTGTTATCATGTTTACTGCATGCACATCAAATAATATCAAGGCATTTTGTTGCTGATACGGTTGCTGGTACGAAATCTCAGGGGATAGCCATAGACTTATTTGACAGAAGTACTGGTCTTGGTGTAAGAGGTGGGGACTAAGGGGAAGAGTGGTGTTGTCTGATGGGGATGGAGGCTTCTACAGGGGGCCGGATGGGTCCCGCCTCTGCACCTGGCCAAGCATCCGGCCACCGATGTCTTCATGACACTCTGGCTCTTCCAGATAGGCACTGACTGCCTCTGGTGGATCAACGCCTGCAGGGCCACAGAGCAGAAGTGGTAAGGCCAGCGGTTAGAGCCAACCCCCCGCCCCCCACCACCACCACCTTCAACTCTGGGATAGTGGGTGTAGGAGAGGGGTCACCTACCCTAAAAGGTTATGATTAAGGGCAGGTTTCCTAAGACAATTGGTTCTTTGGTCTGTCTTTTTGCTCTTTCATGTGTGTGAGTGTGCGTGTGTGTTGGTGTGTGTGCATGTGTGTGTGTTTTGTGTGTGTATGTACAGTATGTGTGTGTGTGTGTGTGTGTGTGTCTTGCATTAGACAAGAGCCTTTGTTGGGTATTGTATTTAGCTGCTGCCTGATGTTGATCGAGGCAGTGAGCCCTACTGCTGACACACAACACTCCACTGGAAAAATGAAAATGCCCCCATTATCTGTGTTGTGGGAGCAGCAGTTTGCTTTAGTCTCAAGTTTATGCTTACCTCTCCATCATAACTCCACATCTACTTAATTGGGGTAATTACTTTAAATACCCCAAATCCTCTTGGCTTTATGAAGATGGGAAGACTGCTTGAGGAGGGACATAAAGAGGGGGGTTTAGCCCATATTTAAGACTCCCCACCTGTTCTCATTCCGTAGCGTTTTCCAACAGTAGACGTGATGTCAGTAATAGTCACAGTCAGTAAAATTCCCAATTCAAGCACAGAAATATTTATGCCACTCACAAAAATGCGTCTGGATGATAGGCCAAAACTGATTAAAAAAAACTCTGTTTTCAAAAATACCTGGCTACATGTGGGCAGGGCCAAAATGGTCTGTATTTTTATTTGATTTGTTGTTTCATGCTAAGCATTCCAAAAAATAATGTACAGCACCATGGCCTTCAACCCTTTTTGCCTATGGTAATATGTTATCCATCCAGCTGCCATTGTATATAGCATTGCATGGAGATTCGCATAATGCACAAATTGGTTTCCTCAGTTTAAGTATTCTTATATTGAATGTCATTAATCAAATGATTGTGCTTTAATCCATGATGCTTTAATTGTTGGTAAATGGTCACTGTCAAACTTGGTCACTCTTTGTCCTAAGTCAGAGGTGGGGTCAGTCTTTCTGAGATACAATGATACTCAGAATTAAACATATTCTGGTTGTAGCTGAAATTGTGCAATCCTTAAGATTACTGCTTTTCAGCAATTGAGGGAGAAGTGGGTATTATCCTTGACCCTTTGCACTCATGGGTGTGTGTTGGTGTCCTCAAAATTATAGTAGAGTTGAGTAATCTTGAGCAAATATGTGCTGGCGTTTTACATAATTTTCCTAAATCACTACTGCACAGTAACAAATCTACGTTAAATTTCATATCAACGAAGTGAACATAGAGATTTGTGTGTGAGTTGCACCCCTCCTCTCAGCCACAGATGCAAAGGTAATGTATCAATTTAAAGACAAAAACTTTTACATGGAGGTTTTGTTCAAGTGCATTTTTACAACCCTATGTGATTGTGTTAGACTCTAAACAGTGAAACTCTGTGTTAGAGTGTTTGTGTGTGTGTGTGTGTGTGTGTGTGTGTGTGTGTGTGTGTTTGTGTGTGTGTGTGTGTGTGTATGTGTGTGTGTGTGTGCGTTTCTCCTGAGATGTTTCAGGACGAGCACAGTGTGTCTCTTGAACAGGAAGTGTATGTCTGAGGTAATCAGAGTGGCCCAGATGTGCCCCCCCCGGGGGTGCTGTGGTCGCTGTCCCCTTCCGCCTTCGTCACCTTCCAGTACAAGGCTTCCCGGCATCCACACTTCCCCTAACCCCCCCTCCTTCTGGTAAATTTCCCCTTTCTATCTCTGCTCTTCTTTTTGGGGGTTTTCTCATCCCTTCATTGATAAATGCTGTCTGAACCAGACATGGCAGTTCTATCAGTCAGTCGGTCAACTGGCACGTTTCTGCAACACATTATCTGTCCCGTAAACTTGGTGTAATGGCGTCATCAACGGTTGGACAGATTGTCCGAGGGGAAATGGATTTCACATGTTTGTGTTTTGAAAAACCTGAATGTCCATTTGAATACGGAAGCCACCCATCCCTTGCTCTCTCATACCTGGGGTTTAACTTTAAAGACTACCAAGCATAATAGAACTTGAACAAATGAGTTTATTAAGGTACCTTCTTCAAAATTAGATTGAAGGTTGTATTGATATAATTTCGATAATTTCACAAATTATTGCCATCTTTGTATCCAATATATTTTGTATTAGACATTTCTTCTCTGCATGGTAACATTTATCATAAATTGGCCATTGTATGCTCACACAATATATAGATAATAATCGTGCTGAATGAATATTTGTGTCTCTTTTGAAATGTAAAACATGATGATTCAAAAGGAAATTAGGCAATACAATACTAGCATGGCCTTTCACTGTAGCATTGGGTGAGGCAGAAAGAAAATGTGGTTCATTAATGTCTTATTGCCAAAATGTGGACAAAGCTAAATTGACCTTGGAAACAGAAGGATCTACAAGACATTTCAGAGCATCTGAGCCTGTTTTGTTAGTGACATTGATAAATATAGAGGTGGCGTCTGAATGAAAACATATGCTGTTGGGACAAATATTTTTACAACATATTGAAGCATTTTATCCAGAATCAAATATTTCCATTATTGTCAAATATTCCGTTAGAGAAATTAGGAAAAAAAAGGTTTACAGTATTGCTTATAAGATCGATAATATAAACCTTGATATCCCATTGTATCTGTTATTAATATAAGCAAAGCTTTTTTAAAGCAAAAAAATATATTTTACTGAGGAGATGGACTTAAAAGATACAGTGAGGAGAATATAAGTTTAAAAGAAAGAGGTTGTTGTTCCTCTAGTGGAGGTTCCAAACGTGGAGATGAGTCAGAGTGGGTGGCAAGCATCTCCGTACAAACGCCTTAGCAAATAGGGAAATGAAAAGGGCTGACCATATAAACTGGGTTTTCTCCGCTCTTCCTGTTTGTGTGTCAAAGTCACACTAAGTCATCTCTTGCTTTTCTTCAGTCCTACTGTTTAATGCACTGCTTGCAAGCATCAGTTTAACTGGTTTCCCTAAGTGGCACCCGTTACACTGCCAGGTATAGTGTTTGCATGTCAATGTGGTCCCTAAAGACAAGTCAATCAATCAATTTGACATTCACATAACATATTTATTTGTCCATAGGACTAAATAAAGAGAAGTAAATAAATACTTCTGTTTCATTGACATAGAGACTCACCTAATGACTTATGAAGTATGTTTTTTGTATACATATTTATTCATCTTTAGAAGTATCTTGACCCAGAACAGACTTATAATGTTAGATTATTTTTAAACGTCGGGTAGGTACATGTTGGGAAGTAAGAGCTGTAGCATGACTTCAAATGAATGACATTGTTCAGTTTTTAACAGAGGCTTTTTCTTTTTGCATTTCTGAAAAAGATCCCTCTGGTATTTCAGTATGGAGTCCATCAACATTTATGAGGAAGCTCAAGTTTGGCACAGGGCTCAAAATAATGTTTACACATTTCTCAGAGTCATTAGTGTTTATATTCTCGATAAACTGTTTGATTTTGTTTCATTCAACCATAAAACCAGCCGACGTAAATTCCCCAACTGATAAAAGAAACTGACACAGGTTGTTCATTTTGGTTTGATT
>JAVQIZ010142581.1:0-27241 GCA_036023535.2 Galaxias brevipinnis | reverse complement strand
ACAAGACTCCCCTCTCTTTGTGTGGGAGGCCAAGGGCTGTAGACATTGCCAGCCTGAGTGGTGCCGGTGCCGCAGAAAAATACTCTGTAACCTTTGGCTGCACCGGGCCACCAGGGCTGGGATGGAGGTGTTTGTACCCTCACAGCGGGTGGCATCCCTGGGCATAGAGGTTGTCGCTTTGTGCTGCTAGAGGAACACACGCAGCTGCTTCAGTGGCCTATTGCTCTCTTTGGAATTGCCCTACTGGAATATTCATTCCAATGCAGTCAGCCAAGGCAAACTGACAGCTCTGCCTATGCTAAATGGGCAAGTGAAGCAAGTCCATGCATAAGACATGTATTTTTGTTGGTCGTCACTGGATATTTGGGGCGCATTCATATTCACAGGCTCATAAATAATTAGTGAGGAGATCACCGACATGTGGCCATGAATTCTAAGCATCAATTATCAGTGATTAAGATGCTGTAGACTGAAATCTTAATAGGGCTTTCCACAAAATTGAGTTATCTGAAATCCCCAGAAATTAGATTTATGAAGGATGGATTTTTTTTTTTTACTTTGATGAGGAGGTCAGAGCTAAAGCGAATTGGCAAATTAGATTAAATGCAATCAGAGAAATCCTGGGCACATATTGATCAGGCAAGTCTATGGAGAACTTTAGTCTGGGCAGTGTGAGTCTCGTTTAATTTTTGCGCAGTGAAACAAGAACATCACAGGAAACAGAGCTGTGAGGAAGCAGAGGTGAATATAACGTAGTTTCTGTACATGCAGTTTGAACGTGTTAGGGTTTGGGGCTGCCTGGCTTCCTGAGATTGCGGCACACATCACCCCCCACCCGCTCCCCCGCACAGAGAGAAATGCAGACAGATAAGCATAGAGAGGACCATTAAGTACACGTGCTGAAGTGGAAGCTCTATCTTATCTGCCCTGAACAGGTTATGTCTCTTTTCAGTCTTATATGAGCTGCCATCTAATGGTTTTGTCGCTTTTGATTATATATAATCCCCTCTTCGGTCCAACAGACATGTCCATCTATTCTCAGCTAATACCAATCACTGTTCATTAGGAGACCCCGGGACGTGTTGTCAATAACTGGCCTTTGTCTTCCATCACTAACCAGGTCAATAGGCGATACCAGAGAGTGGATTTAAGCAGCAACTGTCTCCTTTCCATTGAGGGAAACAGAATCTACTGAAAGAGCAGAACATTGTGTTTCACGTGTCTGTGTAATCTGACAGGCGATGGGGATGTCCTGCATAGAGATGCCCTCAGAGACACACTCACATTTTGAGTGGGGGGAGAGAGAGAGATGAGAATATTTACCCCTCACATGAATTACCCTGACGGGGACAATAAAGCTGCCTGTGGTGTTAATGTTGAACATTATGTTACAGTGGCATGAGCAACAGCAGCCCTAACTCCTGTCATAAAGTGGGCTAGCTAACAAAGCATTATTAGTGTGGTGTAGGTTAAACAAACAAGGCCACCGGCGGCGGCTCAGCGCATATGGAGGCCTGCCCTGACTGGGGTGACCCTCTTTCACCGCTCCGATTTCACACAGTGCAGTGGCAGGGGTGGCCACGCATGGGTTGCTAGGCACCGGGGGGGGAGGTTCTGCTGTTTCTGAACTGTCCCGATGCTGTTGAACTAGGCTGCAGTGCCTACACTGTGGCCAAGACCAGAGACTGAGAGGGATGGTGGATGGGGGGAGGAAGGGGATCCAGACTCATGTGTGTCCAAAGAAACCCTTAGCCAATGTCCGCTGAGGCCAAAACAACAGAGGGAGCCAATATTTAACAGGAAAAAATAGGTCACTGAGGCACTGTTTAACAAGTATACAAATCCTGTATAAAGCTTAAAGTGGCGGGCTTAACTCCAAGTTTATTTATGGAGTAAGGGTCTTTAACAAGCACACTTTTAAATTTAATTGCCTGAGACATTTTTTATAGTTCGGTTTAGTTGGGATAATGGAGTCCAAAGGAGGACAGCAAGGCCCTCTTTATGAAGTGTGCGCAATTAAAGTGTCACAGTGTGTGTTTGTGTGTGTGTGTGAGTGTGTGTCTGTGCATGCCCGTTTTATGTGCAGCAGCGTCTAGGAAATCTATATGACGGTGGACATAGTAAGTTGTCAGGCCACTGCATATCGAACTGGTCCATCCCAGGCATGTAGGCATGATGTGTTGTACAGTGGCTACGTTTAACAGCCAGGCCTGCAGTAGCAGAGACCCGTCGACTGTCGGCCAAGCCTCAGGGACCACAGTGGAGCCGGCCTCCTCTACGACAGCCGGCCTCAATTAGCCCATCCAATCCCCATCGAATTCCACACTGGACGACCCACAGCCCATAGCAGCACACACCCTGCACTAACAGTGCCTGCTCAAACAACCCAGTCCAAGACTCTTTAGTCCGCTTCTTCTGTCGTCTCTATTGTTCATTCACGGTTTAACGTCACCATTTTGACCTTAGAAATTGTCCCTGCATGGCCTGTGTAATGAGATCGCTTTGGATGGTGCAGAAGCGTCATAGGAGGGAGAGTTTCTGCTGCATAAGGCTGCGGTTTAATCGGAGCACAGTGATTAGCAGGAAGGCTGGGTCCAGCAGCCAAGCTGTAAATCTATGTCTGGCATTTCTCCATGATGAATCATCCATTGACCAGGAGGGGATGCAGACAATTAGCATGCACAGGTCTGTACTGGACCCTGGCCGCACCCTCTGTCTCACACAAGTCCACAATGAGAAGACAGTAGCGTTATAAAGAGGGGAATAGCAGTGTCATTGCATTCAGATGTGTTTGGATTTGTAAGACCAAGGGTGGGGAAGTTTTATCTCTTTGAACTCGGGTTGGAATAACAAGGACATCTGCACACAGGGGTTTAAGAGAGAGCAGGATGAAAACCAGCCAATCTTTTGACTGGAGCACTAGACAAAGGGTGGAGTTCAATGACTAGACAAACATGAGCATATATCAGCATGTGCTGACAACACTTAAACCCTACAAACGCACAAGCACACGCATCAATAATCTTCTACAAGTATGCAATGTGAAACTTACACACACAAACACACAAAACTGATTGACAAGACTGACACGAAAAGACTCACTTGAATTGGTGGTGCTCCCTAGAGCTGCGGATCTTGGAGGAGAAACGCTCAGCCAGTTTCTCCAGGCTGCGGGAGTACTCCAGCTGGATCTCGGCCTTGCGGCGGAAGAACTCCTGCAGGTCCTGAAGCAGCTGGATACGAGACTCGGACTGCTGCTCCAAGCACTTGAACTGCTCCACCAGCTGATTGCGAATTTCTGTCCATCAAAACACAAAGCAGGGCAAACATTAGTCCAATGTTTGCACTTTGTTCATGTCTTTTCATGGCCTAAGAGGCCTCGGGCCTTTCATCATTCAACCCATGTCAGTAGTCCACATAATACCTTCCCCTAAGATACCAAGATGTTTTTATCATCAACACTACATGTCATTATTTTGGCAATATTGTTTTATTTGGGCAATACTGTATTATTTGGGCAATATTAGCTTTTGGCTTACCACTTATATTTAGTTTTATCACTTGTTTTAGTTTATGTTCTTACTTTTATTGACAGTGTATCTTACCATCTTTTATCTTTCTTTACCTCAGTATTATCACTTATTATTACTTGTAATTTTTAACAAAGACTAAGCATATCCCCTGTTTGGTGCCACTTAGCTTGCTGGTTTAGATTGCTTTCATTTCTTCAATGGCCGCGCTTGAAACGTCCAGCTGAATTCTACGTGGACATAAATGGCATGACAGATGTGAGATGTAGTGTTGGTAAGTGTTTTGAGTTGTGAAATTGGAGAGTGCAGAGGAAAGGCCAAAATCCTTTGTGTGTGGGTATTGTGAACAGAGAGTTGGGTTTCTAAACGATGTCATTCATATTCTGCCAACTAATTTAGGGATATCAAAAAGCTACCAATTTTGATAAATAAAGAAGAGATATGACATACAGTGTGTCCAGACAATAACATATATCATATTATATGTTATATTATAAATGTTTTGTTGAGAAGTGAATAAAAAGTAAATATTTTACATGAAACTTCCTAATCACTTATATATTTGCCTGTTTGTTTCTATCCAAAACTATATCATCTATAGCAACGTGCTTAATGTTTCGTGGCTAATGAAGCCTGTATTCAAAAGAATAATAAACATCATCACTCGTCTTCAGAGTTGAGCCACAGTCCAACTGTGCGAACAATTGAAGGCAATGTCACGACAATGGCCCTACAATCATACTAATGTCAATGAGCAGGCACTTCAAAACCCTCACTACAACCCAATAGTGCAAGTCTCCCGGAGGGGAACCTGACCCTAGAGGTCTCCCTGTAGATTCTCTCAACATCCACGAGGGAAACCGGACTCTGATTTGTAGAACAGTCATTGAGAAGCAAATCAAGTAAGGAACAAAGGATGCCCTATTTTACGGAAAATCTCAGATTTCCTATTCAGATCCAGACATAAAAGGCCTACAATGGAGAAATGGAATAGAAGAGAAGTACTGAGCACCAGCGCAGGGCTGATGAATTGGAAGTTGTTTTTGAGACTTTTGATCAGACAGGGGAGTGGCTGACCAAACGTGCATTGCGTATTCAGCCTTCCAAATCCAAGCCGCTTCATGTGTCGCATCAAACCAGCTTTCACTGCCGTATCAAACAAAGCTGTGTTCTTTTCTTCACCCTCTATGAAGTTCCTGGGCTGAGGTTAAGGCAAGGATTAATGAAGTCAAATGTAGGATGGCAGTGGCAGCAAAGCCTGACGTTAAATAGGACTGGCATCCTCTCTGTGCCTTGTGTGCATAGATGCTAGAGGCTTTCATCCATTTGTTCAATCATACCATCGTACTGTGGGGGGAATCTCTTTCTCTACTGCTAGCTTCAAAGCATTATTACTTTCCTGATGCCAATGGACAAAAAACAGTGTTTTCTTTAGCTAGATTTTCGATACTGTCCTGGCTTTGTTAGCTTTTCAACAGAGTAAGGAAACACATACATAAAAAACACAAGCAATGTTCCAGAAATCAAGGTCACAATTAGGATTAATCACGTGAAAAAAGTGATTTCTAATGACTTAATTAAGCTGACAAGAACACATTCTAAAACCACTGAAATAAGTGGTGTACCTTTTTAAGGAAATGTTCGATTCGAATTGGTCTCTTGTGAAGCCGCAGTGTGTCACAGGACATCACATCCATCTATATCACTACTGTGTAAATCATACTAATTGCATGGCCAAAACCTCAGCAAGTGTGTGTCATTTGATCAGCTAGGCCCATCCCATACAAACGGTTACTGCCAGGGGAAGCTGGTCATGGGTGTTCAGAGGCAGTGCAGGGGAGCCTCTCTGCCCCTGTGATGTCGTGCTACCCGGCCCCAGCCAAAAGCGGCAAGCTCCCATCTGTGGTTAACCACAACCTCAGCCCTTCCTTTTACCCAGGGGGCCTCTCCACCTCGCCTCCCTATTTTCGGTGGTTTACTTTAAGCGACGCTTGCAGGCGCCTACAAGCAGAAGTACCCCCCCTAACAAGGACCAAGCCCGGTGAAGTCTTGCTACTACATACTGCACCACATTCCAACCCCAGCTCTAAGAGAAGGCTTGCTTGACCAGAAATACAGATATGGCTCCACGTCCCATGGCACTTTCAATTCTACCCGTTAGTACTCTCTCTCTCTCGATGTATCAAGTGACTAACCAAGAGGGCTATGGATAACGCCCCCGAAAAGTTTCACGTCTATTTGCATGAACTATAGGGAGGACTTTTTAAAACGCTATTGTGACAAAAGCAGCTGCAGCAGTGGCTCTGACAGACGAGTTTGGAAAAATAGGTCACGCACACCAAAAGCATGTCTCCCTCCGCCTCAGAGAAACCGAGGAATACCGTGGCAGAATTATTCACCACCCGTTCCACCAGTTGAGTGTGTAGATCCCTCTCCGTGGTTTATTTGAAGTGTCAGAACCCTCAGTGGTTCTTTTCAATCTGTGGGGAGGAGGAATGCTGTGAATGCTGTGTGTAATATGATGGCTTGCCCTTTTGAGCATCGCCAAAATATGTCTGACAGCGGGCCTGACGGAAGCACAAGGCAAATTGTTAAAAATATTTACTTTGCATGGACAAAGATTTTAGAAATATTCGAAATAGTGCATGAACATTATTGGTTCATTTACTGAAGTGGCCCGTTGCCCATTTTTTCAGAGTACATTAATGAAGGCATTAAAGCTCTGGCACACATGAAGCTCTGATGGTTTTATTAGAAAATTTTATCTAAAATCATATTGCTGGGTCAACATTTCGGTTTCGCTCAAACACTAACTTCTCCCCGAGAGGGGAGGGGAGAATGGAAAGCTAATCTAACAACCAAAAATAAACAACTTCACTTAGCAGAAGGCAATAAGTGCACCCTTTAATTGAAGGGTAGAATTATCTAGCCTTTTATGTTGTTGTTTGATTAAGCAATGTGGCAATTAACAAAAGCAGGCACACAGCATGAATTTTCTGCACGTTTCCATTTATAGACACTGCAAATCTGCTTATTGGGGTGACAACCGCAAACAAAAGAGTGAAGGCTTAAAAGGGGAGTAGGCTTGACAGATAAGGAGAATATCTGGCAGTTAAAACTGTGGTAAGCCACCAAAACTACTCCTAAAAGTCAAACCACACCAGCATCCACTGAAACCCCATTGTTAGAGGTCCAAACATAGCTTTCAAAGAAGCAGAAAACACTGGGGGACTAGCAGATAGAACAAAGACGGAGGTGAACTACTGGTCCCCATCAAATAAAAAAATAACTTGAAATAAAACAATCACTAAAAAACAAAATGTAGAATCTACTTAATTAAGAGTGGCCTTTCTGAGCAATGTATTTCCTGCAGTATTTCCAGCTTCTCAGCAGTAGAAATCAATAGTAAGTTATCATGCCAATACGCTAACCTATGCACCACAGAAAGTCAGTGGGTTTCTGGAAAACAAACTGATGATGCAGTATTACTGTCTCTCTTAGGTCTATTGGAGCCACTGGCTTTATGCAGTTAAAATGTGTAGACAGATGGGCCTTTGTCAAGATACTTCAATCCACAAGTCCATGTTTACCACAAAACATTTTTTATATTGATGATATTTCAAGTGTGGTGGCGGAACTTGTGTGCGCAGCAAAAAGTCAGAACGGTTTGTGTGTGTGTGTGTGTGTGTGTGTGTGTGTATCTCCCCTACAACTCATCTTCCACTTGTAAACTACCTCTTACATTCCCGCCCCCAACCCTAACAGTCCAGAGACCTCTGTTTATCACATTGTTTACTGACCCACTACCAGATATCACTCTCATTCCTCGTCAATGTGATCCACTGGCTTTGAGCTTCACTCATCCTCATCTATGATGAGGTAGCTGACAAACACTTCTGTGGATTGTCTATCATTATCCCTCTGTGTGACAAACATGTGACCTAATGGAGGTGTAGGTGTATTAAGCAGTCCTGTGAGAGCAGCCGGGGCGGCTGTGATAAACATGGAGCACTCCAGCCCTGACCTTGAGATAATGTATCATCATTATCACCAATAGCCCACTCCCACCAGCCGGCACCTGCCCCAGAGAGCCATTCCTCCTGGACGTCCCAGAACGAGAATGGTAGAACCAGGCCTTTTGTCGGTCCACAGAGCAGGATAACTTCAGAGAACAATAACAGGATGTAGTGGATCCCTGACCTTTGAACCCCCTACTAAGAAGAGAGGCTCAATGGCAGCTGGAGGGCGTGATGGCAACATTTCCAGGCTCTGCGGGCCAGCGAGCTGGAGGCTGGCCTGGGGAGGGGGGAGGGGGGGGTTAAAACAAATAGTCGGGGCCCAGCCTGGCTGAGGTTGGGGACAGGGCCTTATCCACAACTCCACTCAGCTCTCTCCAGTCATAAATCTCACTTAACCTGTGATGTTTTTATCTTCCTCTGTGGTTTCCTTCTGGCAAGAAGGAAAATGGTGAACAGCTGCAGGGTAAAAATGCAGCTGAATGCACCACATTGTTCACAATGGAAATGGTTAGGGTCATATAATTAGCAATTAAAACATGTATATATTTACCTGCAAGTAACGAAAAAGCACATTTGAATGATGTATGTAATGATATGGACGGCAGTCCATATATTAGCGGATTTTGTAAACATATTCAAAACAAAGATGCGCTGAGACGTTCTTCTCAACATGCCTCCCTGATACCTGTGTCTGTTAGCTATGTTAATCCAGGACACTGCTGGTGCCTCAATGCAGCTTTTTAGTGGAAGCCATTTTGCCATTTTTGAAGGTTACATAATGACTCCTGGAGGTAGTGGATTTGAAACAGAATTGATTAGCCCCCCACAGCTGCTTTCGTGTCTGATCTTTAACTCAGGAGGATCTAAGCCCACGCCCCAATAACACAAGTCCAGGAGCGCATCACTATAAGGAGCTATGGTAAGTATGGCCCACTGTACATATTTATTTACTTATTTACCTGTTTTAATAGGTACAGGCTAAAGAGAAGGCTGCAACTCTGATAATGTACAAGACTGACCATCCCATTTACCACAGCCTACTTAGTGCACACACTGCAGCAGATATGAGGCCATTCACCAGCCTCTGTGGGAGCAGCAAACACGCATCATTTCACCTTAGGGCATACAGCACGAGCAGTAAGAAACACAGGACTGGAAGGTGATTGGGTGAATACATTTTATAGAACATTATCTGACCATAGGGTTCACTTTCTTACCACCGACATCTCAAATTCTTAAGTGTGCTTGTGTGTGTGTGTGTGTGTGTGTATATGTGTGTATACATATATGTGTTTGTGTGAGTGACTTGAGTGAGTGAGTGGGAGAGAGAATTATCTTTGTGTGTTTAGTACAGCTATGTCAAAGCCTAGCTATGCATTGTGTCATGAGTGGGATAGACTGTCAGACACAGACAGCATGAATGGGAGCACTGGTGGGTGTCGAGGGGAAACACAGGAGGTTTCTGGGTTTGTGTAACATTTGGATGCACCACATGAAAAATACACAGCCTCGGAGGGAATTAGTCTTCTTGGCAGGAGTACTCCCCGATGCTGCCACCATTGGATAAAACACATCCAAACACATAAGACGCACTAACAAGCAAACTAGACAAAGACGCCCATCTCCCAGCCAAATTCATTCAACTAATCCCCTAGCCCACTCTAAAGTATTCTGGACACACAGCAGAGCCGACTTGCTGAAAGCTTCCCACCTTGCCAGGCAAAGCAAAAAGCAAACCTATACTATGAGAGAATGGCTGAGCGGCAGTGTCCGTCTAATTACTCTGTCAAGCACTCCTCCTCTAGACGCATTCTTACAACAGAGCTTCCAGGTAACCTTAGTTTTCCCTTAATGGTTAAGTGTGGCTGTTTCAGAGTGGTAAGAGCTTGGGAGCGGCCGTGCTGTCAGTTGGCTCCTGCTGCCCTCTCTTCTGTGACGGATCCAGACAGCCTCCTGCAGCACTGCACTGCCCATCCCCTCTGTTACCGGGAGATAAGGGACAGGCTCTGATCAATGGCTGGCAAGGCCTGGACTGGCAGCGCATCCTCATCTAGACTGTCATCTGTCTGCCTTGTTATCAGGCCTTTTTGGTAATTAGGTTCATGTTTATTTCCGGCTTCCGTTTTTTCTCAAATAAAATAAGTCTAGACAGGTACACTATTCCCTTTTTATGAAACAAGAGATATCAATCATCGAGTAAGTTTGATATCGATATAGGGAACTTCTAGGAGATAAATTGACTAGTGTGAGGATATTAAAAAGAGGATGGTGGCTTTGATAAGAAATGTGAGCAATGCACTTTTAACACTGAGCTCTCCACCCACATGCAGTAGTACCTTTCTTCAGGGAGATTTCTGAATGGATCTGGCAGTGAAAAATAAACAAGACCTTTCAATGAAAATGCCAACTAGACATCACAAGACCTGGCCTTCACAGAGGCATGCCCACATCACAGCCAGCCACGAACAGACAGGAATCATCTCTCCCCGAACAGAATTGATTTCCTCTCTGGCCCCGGTATGATCATCTCAGTGTCAGCATGTTACATGAGCCTGGTGCTTGCAGGGAAGCCAATGCCCCAGCACGGGAGACACGCCCTTTTAGAACCTAGCCCGTCAATCATGGCCGTGCCCAGGCACCAGCTGCTGAAGACCAGGCAGAATAGGCTGAGCTGAATCGCCATGGCAACGCGGGCGTGCACCAGTCTTTTGGGAGCATCTCATTGGAGAAGAGGTGGGGGCAGGGGCATGCGGATAGGAGGGAGAATGGGCTGAGAGGAAGCATGTGCTGGTTTATTTGCTGTGACATGACATAAATATTATTTTCTTCAGGTATTTGGACGTGTTGAACAAGCTAAGTATGGTGCGCTATTTGAAAAAAGATTTTAACACAGTAAATCATGCAGTTGTTCTCCCTGGTATTACCTTCAACTGTTATAAATGAAACAATTTAAGCTTTCATTACTGCGAGATGCATCTCAAGGAAAAACATTAACCAGAATATAGCATGAAATACTAATAGGCAATATATTCATAAGTAATAATATCCTAAATGTAATCAACGCTTATGGAGTAATATAACCGTTTTCTAAATGTTGACTACTTCATTTCTTCAGGCTTTGCCAATTTCTGTGCTAAAAATAGGTTTGAAATGAAAGTGTTGGACCTTAAACTACTGAAAGCTAACCCCTTGAGCAGCAGAGCCGTATTAGAGCCGTTTAATGCACTGATAAAAACAAAGGTCATCTACAACTGGCAGTAAACTGGACAAGCACACAGCTAGTAGACTACGAGAAACAGCTTCACACCAAGGCTACACATGACTCTGAAGAGGTGGCCCATAATCACCAAGGCCTTGGGGTGTTAAAAGAAGTGTTGTTTGTGTAACATTATTGCAATGGATGAAAAGAGTACATTGGATTTGCTGAACTCATTGATAATGAGGATGCTCCTTATAAAAATAAGGAATGCTAGAACTCCACTGGAAGAGTTGAACAGCGGGTATTCACTTCACCACAAATAATGGTGTACTCCAGGGCTTTGTGCACTGTTGTTTAAAACATTGGTAATTATGCATGCCTAGAGGTAATTGTGAGTATTCTAACAATTTCACACTGCAACTTTTTCAAGCAATCTGTAGTGATCACAGTTCTTAAGGTTACTATGATTTTTGCAGGGCTCTCACAAGCCTTTTTGATGACAGAGACCTTAAATTGTCGGAAAAAGGAGAAGTCTTGCAGTGTCGTCCATGGAAACTCCTTGGCTAATGTGCCCAGAAAACCGTGCCATCATTTCCCCTGCCACTTTCCTCTCATGTTGGCGCTGCAAACTGCGTTCTCCAACGAAAATGTTTTCCTTGGACGTGTTCTTTTTCTTTCCCCTTTGTAATGGTTTTGAGACTTGGTTGTCTCATTTGCATTTCATTCAACCAAATAAAACTGTCCACATGTTGATATGTGAGATGGTATGCAGCACGGCAAACATCATAATTCCTCTGCGGTGTTGTACTTTGTCAGTGCCATGAAAAACACAAAGCCCCTTTCCTGGAACCAGTGTGGTTTTGCAAAAGACACAGTAATGGTCCCCTGCAGATCACTCACAAAACAGAAGCGTGTTTATTTCACAAAGACACGATTATTTCTGTAATCCATGTAAAAAGCAGTGAACAAACCAGCAATTTATCATCAACAGCTGCATCCACTACAAATTGGGTCAATAGGGACCCGGAAAGCTGCAGTTAGCATAATAGTAAATGAATTAGCTCTACCCTATTGCCACCCACTGTAGCTGCTGAACAACAAAAACGTGTCGTAAAAGTTCATCTGGGCAAAAGCTTTGCCCCCTGAATGTGTGTATCTCCATAAAACAATCTCAAATGGTTGGCCACAACAACCCTATAACTTCTGTCTACCACCTCTCTTCATGCATGGTTTGCTGCATTGATTTCCTTCTGTATTTAGCCACAGGCACACCAGAAAGAGAGAGACACCCTAGTCACACGAGTCAAAAGGGATTTCATCATGGTTAAATGGACACAAAAATGGAAGTCAATGGTACAACATAAATATTGCAACACATGCCAAGCTAATTCACTTTTCACATATGCCAGCAGCCAAGACAGTTTGGAAGAGTCACTCTATTCTACTAATATTACAAAAAAACAATGAGGGACACTAGCAGAACAATAGGAAGATAGTTCATAACTCTAATGCCTAGGCTTATGTCACTGCTTTAGATTGCTTTGAATAGGTCAGGTAGAGATATAGGCAACTGAGAAAGCAACAGCATTTTTCAATTTAGGTTGGTTTGAAATGTGCCTTTTCACAACGATTGGAATATTTATTCAACATAGGAGACTAACTAGATTAATTTAGATCTGTATTAATAATGAATTATCTCTGTGCACTGGGATTAATAGAAGAGAGTACTTGCTAATGCTATCTTCAACCCTCTCTGACACATGGAGTTTACACTGCACTGTGCTGTGGTGCCTGTGTGAGAACTTAATCAAATCCCACTTTGGCTTTTTATTGGGTCTTCGGAACAGGTAGAGTTTGTTTGCTTTGGGGCTGGCAGAAAGGAACCCAGCAGTAGAAACCTGAACCTGAAGGTCTGAAAACTCTCAAACCACAATGGGCTGAATGCTCCTGTGGATGAGGCAGAGCAAGGAGCACAAGATAAATAAAACACTAGTCAACTAATGGACACTTTGCTTAAACTACGGAAAAATATCCTCTTTCTTCTTTAAATGACATAATGTGTTAGGGGTACCAAAAATGGTCTGTTTTAATGTTTTGCTGTGGCATATTTGCAAGACCACCACACCACATGAGCTACTCCATATGGCTGGCCTATACAACTGGGTGGTTTAGAGAGAATTGTAAATAGAGAGCGAGGGGGGGGGGGGGCGGGATTTAGAATTTGTTTGTTTTTTATTAAGACAGTCAAGCTAAGAAGAACCCATAGACTATAGTGTGCGCTAGGATAAATAAACCAGAAACAGAGATCAGACATTTGATGCTTATATGTATGCGTGTGTGGATGAACGCACATGTGCTCTTGTGGGTTTTTTAAGAAAACTCGTTTCCCTCTATAAATCTTTTGATGCAACCAGTTTCTGGAAGCCACCGTATTAAGAGAAGCCCTGCCTACTGTGAGTTCACTTCCTAACCCCTTTTATATTTGAATTATGGTACCATATTGCCCACTGCGTTGGGAATTAAGAAAAATTTTGAAAATAAAACACATTGCACATTATCAACACATCATTAGGGTGCCATGGGCCTGAGCCTCAAAGCGTCTGCCAATGGTCGGGTCTGAGGCCAGAATCTCTCAAGGTGCAAGAGGGGTTGCCAATAGATGTGGTAAGCAGAAGGCGGCTCTGCCTCAGTACCCTTCCTCTAAGTAAACAGAGCCGAACCTCCTCTTGGAGTCCCCCTCCATTCTGTGTATATGGCGTCTCCATTGACATGGTAATGAAGGCTCTGCCCGCTGAGCAGCCTGAATAAGGTGAACACCGTGTCCCCTGGTCCTTCACAGGCTTCCGGTTGGCAGCCACTTTACAAGCCCCAAAGGATTCTGCAGTGGCAGAATATTTTTTATGGTAATGGCTTGGCTAAGCATAGATGCCCTCCTGTTAATATTGCGATGTTAACAAGAGTAATGATAATAATGTATTTATCCTTTACAAATAGCAATGATAGCTCTATCTAGGTAAAGGAATGCGTCTTCCCTAAATTCATACACTTCCAATTTGATTTGTTTACCATGTGTTTTCTATGCTAATCATGGATATATTAACATCACCTTGCACAATTGCCTCATATTTTTCCCCTTTGTGATGAATGCACACTGCACATATTGAGATCACGTCGTGCTGATTTTGTGGAACCAATTTATCAGCACACATAATTACTGTAGAAACTGTGCCACGACCAATCAGGAAGGCACGCTGATCATCCCCCGTCTCCCATTCCATGTGCATACACACCAAAAAAAAGTCATAACTCACTATATGACAGGTGCAATTTCCAGACTGAATCTCATTAAGGGTACACTGACTGGGCCCCCACACGTGAACACCGTAACACGGCCGTCGTGATGAACAAAACCGACAGGCCGTGGACGTCGGGGCACCCTTGGGTGGGTGCACCTCTCCATGTGCTGATGCAGCTGAAACTGAGGAATGGCCGGGACCCATTCTATACACATTGGCTTCCTTCTTCCCCACGCGCTTTTCCAAGGCTGTGGTCAAACGCGCAGCTTGGCTCCTTGAAAGAAGAGCTTTGCCCCGCTAAACGCTTTGATTGACGCTGAATAATGGATGCTCGAATGAACCTTCCAGTGGGCATGGTAGCAGGGCAGTCAGGACGTGCTTAATGTGTTAAGACAGGGGTGTCAATGATCCCAGATAAAATTATTTGATGTCATGATCAGCAGGGCGGTAACAGTTCAAATAGCAGACACACAGCTTATGTCCACTAGTAGTTTAGCAGCTAGATCAATCCTGTAATCCTACAGTATCTTTTTCAAACACACACACACACACACACACGCACACACACACACACACACACACACACACATGCTGCAGTGAGCATGTGAGTGTTAGTACATGACTCAGGGGATCGTCAACTAAAGCCCCTGCAGCAAAGCATTAGCAAAGCTACTGGGAAGGACAGGCTTGGTAGCAGTGGGGGTGGCAGGGTGGAACATGAAATTCAACCCAGCCCATTTAGCAACATGGATGCTCCGCACCAGTGTTCTCTTCTTAGCTTGACGAACACTCAGGCACTCATCAGGACTGTCTCCTGCTCCCCTTCATAACCAACCGAGTTATTTGGATCACTAGTCTTTCTTCATTTCTTTGTCCTTACAATGTGCAGTATATATTTATCTAGGAATTAAGGTAGCCATTTACTTTCACTAGAAGGCAAAAAAGGATTGTATCCCCACCTTTCATTCTGCAGTGACCAGCTCCTGACTGGATTATTTCGGATGGTTTAGGTTGGAATTTAAGTCCCTGACGTCTAGTCAGTAGACAATAAGATAAATAGGCTAATAGACTTTATCTAGATCCAAATCATATTCTAAGCTGCACCCTGTGATCCATTACCAGATTAGAGATCATCTGTGGCTTCAACATTCAATGAAACAACCTCTTGTTTACATTATGGCATTAAGGCGCAGTGGGACCGCTAAAAGGAACAGACTAAAACATCCACGTGTACTTGTTTTAACCTCACTGTATGTTGAGAGAAACTGCAGTGTAAAATGAATGGTGAACTATAAAAATTTGAAATGTCTATTGTGAAGGGTTGATGAAAATGGTGGAACCTTACTTAAGTTCTTAGATTACAAATATGTTTCCTTTGGGACAGGCCACATAGCTCAAACAGGGAAAATTTAAGTACTGAGGGGCTAAATTATCTCTGCAGTTCTTCACTCACCTTCC
Source organism: Galaxias brevipinnis (assembly GCA_036023535.2). Taxonomy (NCBI): domain Eukaryota; kingdom Metazoa; phylum Chordata; class Actinopteri; order Galaxiiformes; family Galaxiidae; genus Galaxias; species Galaxias brevipinnis. The sequence continues at coordinate 11,739 of JAVQIZ010142581.1, read as the reverse complement.
TTGAAGTGTTTTAGGTTACTGTCGCTCAGAAATGTAAACACAAAGCAAAGACATATGTTTTCCCAATTTAATTGTGATGGCAATATTGATGCCACAACCAATGACCACACACTTCAATTCAATGAACAGTCTAGGTCACACAATATGAACATCTCAAATGTGGCGTGCAACTCAACACTCAACACTCAGATGTCATACCTAACAGGAAAACATAAACAAAGGGGGACAATTAATGCAGCTCTTTCCTTATGCAGTTCTCCCCTTGAGCTGCCATGCACTGACTGAAGGACCATTTTCCCCAGCAACAAAGCATGCAGACCTATGCAGCAGAGCCTACCAGCCCTCAACACACTTAACTGAATCAACACAAAGCCACAACCAAACCTATGACATATTAGAAATCAGGTGAATATTGATGAATTTATAAAAGTGTCTTGATTTTTTAGTGGGAGACAAAAGGTTTGATTTTTTTTTACTGCAACAAATCAAACTGCACCATCCGTGAAATAATCTTTGCATTTGGTTAGGATGACAGCTGTAGTTTAACCTACTGTCACCCTGGGGGGGTTTCGGAGACCGTGTGAGAACACCATCAATGCGAAAGCTATAGGGCAACGAACTCTTATGTATAATGAATGATGTGCATTACTTAATCAGCTGAGCATAAAGCACCAGCCCATAAATAGTCAATAGAAACCCTCAGTGCATTGTGCATTTTGACATTATTTTAATAGTAGGCCTATACATATCATACAGAGATAACAAAAGTATTCTGCGTAAACCCTTAGCCACATACCTTTGACTTGAGTTTCATATTCTCCAATAATCTCCTTGTCCTTCTTAAATTTAGTTGATGACATTCTTGATGAGGTATAAGGTGGGGACGCTGTGAAAGGCCGTGGACTCTATCTGGACTTGCGTGAGAAGTCTTCGATTATTGAGTTGCACGTATTTCTTCAGATATTCTCTGCTCCGTCTTTTGTTGTAGGTCTTGTTCGATCAATGCAAAGTCAATAGGGACAAGTTTGTCCTACGTTCCAATACTTCAGTCCACAAAAAGCAGTGATAAAAGAGCTCCACATCTGCTCACCTGCATTCTTCTCTTTTTCTAGTGGAGAACTGTTCTTTGGTGAGGAATACAGGGCTCCTCCTTTCTTATAACATGGCACTCAAAAGCATGCTTCTAACGAAAACTACGCGCTAATAAAATGGGAAATTAATAGTGAATAATGGGTAGTAACATTACAGCCATACCGTTGATAATATTCTTTCTGCTGTGCCCACAAACCGATGCTCACAACACAGTGAAGAACCATTCAAGTAGTCTGTGTACTCTGGAAATTCTGGCTGCAGAGCAGCATGAATTGAAACCGACTCATGAGTCTCCTCCCATTGTAGATCCTCTCCTGTTCCCATCCCCTCTCACGCGCACGCGCTCATACTTCACACTTACAAACTCACGCACAAAGCTCAACAAAACATTATGTTTGCGTATCAACCCTGCCAATACTTGTAGGATAAATGGTATGAAGAGTAGGCTACAATCAACTATGTTGATTTTAAAGATAAAGCTAAATTAATCAGTTCTTCAAAAATGCAGAGAACCTATATGTTTTGCACGTTTGCCAGATTCTCACATTCAACTGAACTGTGAACAATCAATATTTACCTCTGCACAGGGGTTTTTCCTCCAGCAATCACAGCTATATGACTCATCATTTACAGCCATGTCAACATGAGTCCATTTTGATTGGGAGTCTGACTAATTTATGAACACCTGCCATCTTTTTTATAACAAAATGGTTGTTATGGCAAAGTGGCAAAGTGGCTAAACTGGAGCTCTGAGAGCTGAAGACATTGTGAGGCTTGAACCAGTAGTTTTCTGACAGCAACATAGAGAAGTGTGTACCAAGGGGTCAGTTCTGTTGTCAGTCACAATGTAAATAGTCAACGGGTTCACTATGGGGTGATATCAAAATATATTTTTTTAAATAAATTCCATTTGGGACTATACAGACCAAACTAATAAAATGTATAATCTAAAGTAATTGTGTGAAGATATATATATATATATATATATATATATATATATACTGTATCTTAACTTGAGCTTAGCATAGTGGGGTGAGACGCTGGATCCTTTTAATTGTATGTGCATAACAACTAAAGTGTGTCTTGCCACAGAATGTAAAAGGAAAAGCCACTGAATAGATAACATGTTGTGCTTAACTAATCACACTGGAGAGTCTAATTAATCTGTTAAAGAGTGAGAGACCAACTTTCTGAGTCCCAAAACGTAAATCGACACTCATCTTTAACATGTCCCTGTATGGCCCGGATGTTGCTCTGTATAATGAAAGAACAAATAATTGGGTTTAACCCATGTTGTCTGAATGTATTTTGTAGCTGGTGAATACCTGTCTACGGAGAATGCACCACCAACTTCCAAGGAAAAAGCCCTTAAGAGTTTAAAATGGCCTTTGGCGATTATATGCGTTTGTTTGTGTGTGTGAGTGTGTGTGTATGTGGTGGAGGTGGGGTGGTGGGGTGGGGGGTGATGAGTGTGTGTGATGTTGGTGAAAGATCGAGAAAGCGCTAGAAAGACTTTAATTGCTGTCCCATGGTAAATGTTTACTTTTAACCTATGAACTCCATCTCCCATGGAGGGCCTCCTGTCTTCCTGTGTTAGCTTTTTAATGAGCTTCTATCGCACACCTCATTTCATGTATGACAATGCATTAAAAATCCTCCGTCAGTCCCATAGGTGATCGTTGAAAAGAGAAAGGGGCAAGGTCAAGAAGGTCACCACTAGTGATTCAACTGGTTCCCCCATGAGACTAACCAGTGTTGCCTCTGCTCTTCTCAATTGCACTGTTTACCAGAGAAAAGTCAGAGGAGCCATTCCTCCCTGCCCAACTCTCATTGCTAGGCTTCTCAGGGGGGGAGCCTGGGAAACTATGACTTCACTGTTTTTAAGACACAAAGGCACATTGTGAGATCCTTTCACTATTTCATTCTGAAGAAGTAGAGTGGGAGCCACAGCCTCTGCTGATCTCTACAAAGCACACATAAAAAGGGGAACAATGCAGGAACACCATGGCATACTTTCTGGACCATGGCTGGAACTTTAATTAGGAGAATATAGTCAACGAAATTCAGTATGTAATAACACAGAAACAATGAGAATCCATACTTTGTTTCTTTGTGGAGCAGCGCCATTGTGCATACAGTATTTGATTTAAGTCAAATGCATTTCTGAACTACACTATGCCATTTTGTGTTATGTTGTTCTTTCCTTGAATGTACCCTGTTTGTGTTTCAATGAAACGGTGTCAATATTCAAAGAAGGGATAAAACCCCAGACCAGGAGCGTGTAGCTAGTAGAAGGTGTGTATCATATACTTCAGGAATAAACATGTAATTTGTAATTTGATATTCAAGTGGATATCCAAGAGTGCCTTTGTGAATACTTACCCAGCTTGACCTTTGCCTCTGAGAGGTCATCCATCATGGAGATTGCCAAGCTCTGTCAACGCAACCAGGGTGATAAGCTGCTCTGAATGATGCTTCCCAAGGCTCTCTCCTCTCCATCCAGAGGTGGCTTTGCATGGGCAGGGAAGACTCCTGATCCCTTGGAGACTAAATGGATCTACACACTGGAATTGGAGGAATATTTAGAAGGACAGATGACACTGTGTGTGCTTGCAATTTAGAAGGACAGATGACACTGGGTGTGCTTGCAGTACAAACCATGTTTAACATTTAATTATATATGCAACATTTTCTGATACAGTACAATTACATTTTTACTATTAGTGAAAACATCATTTACAACAATACTGAAAAGCCTCATTGATTTCCCTGCAATCCTATCTTGTTTTTTAAGTATCCTCTTCATGAATCTTTTCAATCATGCGATGGTCAGCAGAAACATGACACCAAGTCTATCACATTTCTTGCATCACATGACTAAGAGGTTTTTGATCAAACACTTTCATAATCGTTTACCTCTGACCCTCAAATGTATCAGGAAATAAAAATGGTCTTTGTTGCTGTTAGATGAATTTGTTTATGTGTTATAGATTAAATTTGGATTTAGGGCTCTGGTTAATGCAATCTGAAGCCTTGAAATAGGAGATGATAAAATGGCTGCCAATGGCAATCATTTTCAGTAGTCTTTCATATTTCCCTATTTTCTTGGTATTGCTGACATTTATGTATACTTAATATTTTAGCGATTTGAATTTTGACAGTGAGGACTGCACCTGAAACTTGTCACTTGTGAGCTTACCCTCTGCACTCGATCCACTGCTGAGATTACTACAACGTGTTTTGATGGGAAGGCAGAAGGAAGATCAGACACCCAGAGACTTACTTAAGACACTTGGTAGACGAGCGAAGGCATAGAGGCTCTAATTGGGAGGACTGGGTGACCCCGGGACTAGAGAGTATGGCAGACAAAAGGCAGTTTCACCTCAGCCTTTCGGAGCAATCTGAAAGTAGCCTCTCTGCTGTGAAATGTTGACAGAATGACTATAATAAGGATAGACAGCAGATCGGCGATTGTTAGGGTGTCTGGTGGTAAACTCATGAAAGTAGTCCTGCAAAAATCGTCTGTTTCCTTGCCTCTGTCGTCTAACAAGAACATAACGGAAGGTTACCGATTTACTAATGCAAACCAACTAAGAGGGATGAATCAAGCCCCACCAGTTGCAAGTGCAAATTTCATTAAGACTTCTTCAGCCTATGTCTGACCATTATTTGTGTAACGTAGGCCACCTGCTGAGTGGGAGAGTTGTCTGTCCTTAGCACAACACCCACCCACAGACATAATGAGTCACACCCTGACCAAGTGGGACACACGTGGGCTGTTGGTAACAGGAATGATTAAATCAAACGATTCTACAGAATGATTTTAAATGCCAGGTTTGTCATTTAGTGTTTTGCAAAGAATGGCTGTGGTAGCCTAGGGTGTTAATAATATTGGCAGTTAAACTGTTATCAAATATTTTTAACAAGTATCAATGCATATGACCCAGAAAATATAATATCTACCTTTTCTGTAAACACTCTTCACTGTTGAAAGAAGCAAATACAGAGCCAACTACTTTCTTTGGCAATAATTTTTTTTTCATTATTTTATCATGCAAGTCCGTTGAGAACATGTTCAAAGTTGTTTTATTTGTTGTTGTTTTTTTACAAACAGAACGCTGGCAAAGAAACTTTCAGTTCTTCCTCAAAACACTGTCTGTTAAAGTTAGAATTTGTCTGTGTCTTCTGCCTTTCTTTCAGTTGCTTGTTTGTATTGTTGTTATAAAAGTGTACGCTGTCCAACTTTTTTATTTCATTTATGGTATGTTAGGGATATTATGTTTCCTGGCACAATTTATAAGGCTAAGCACAATTATGTATGTAAGGAACAGGGAAAGTTTATTCTACATTCCCACAATAGCAAATGTTAATACATTCGACAGTAAATGTGCAGTTCTTTATTGTTCTCTAACATTAACTTCTCAGCGCCCTCTATCGATTGTGTAAAATAAACACATCAACGCATAATTATTTAGCATCTTTTCTTGGAAATTTTATTAGTGGCGAAATATAGTGAATTTTCCAGACCAGATTTTTCGTAATAACGTTATATTGTAACATTATTTTTATTCCAATCTTGTTTTTGCATACCAAAGTAATCACCCGGAAGTAGTAACTTAGCTTGTTCACCACCAGTCTTTCCTCGTGTGAATGTGACATCACCAGCATTCATTGACAGTACCACAGAAAGAAACAGCATGCATTTTCAGTTGTATTAGTTGCTAGCCACCAAGTCTTTAACTCATATAATGCTAACGGTATTGAGCTTTTCCTATTCACATAACGTATTTGTAGCACAATGACCTTGTTTTAGTTTGAAAGTATTTGTCAGTGTACATTTTCAGAGCTAACTAGCTCCAACGTTAGCTAGCACCGTCCAATCTCCCTTATAAGTGTAACGTGAGTTAAATTTTGCTAAACTTATGATCAATCTTTAGCTCTGTTTTTGCATTGCTAACAGCAAATGTAAACATTTTTGTTGTTGCTCTCACTTCTTCAGGTGATAGTGTTTAACGCCTGATGAAATCAGGTGTAGTCCATTCATTTTACACCTGTGGTAAGTGAATCAGTCAACCACAATGTTATCACAAGGTGATGTGCACCAGACTTCAGTAACAGGTGAGACTGACAAAACCTCCAGTGACAGTAAGACCACCATCACTGTCACCATTGGAGCTACTGTGCCTACGGGCTTTGAGATCACTGCTGCTGAAGAAGTTAAGGAGAGAATTGGCTCTGATGCCAGGATCAGCAAGGACCGTGGTCGTATATACTTCCAGATAAGCACAGACGACCTTTTCCAGGTAAAACTGACAAACAGTCAGTGTGACTTATTTCCTGGAAGGTATGAGAAATGCCATGTTGCAAGAATAAATTAATTTAACTAATTGTGAAGTGTTCTTGCATAAAACATAGGTTTATCCACCACTAACATTCTATCTGAAGTATTTTAAATGGATCTAACATTACTTACGACTAGTTAAGGACTTACTGCTTTGGATCAGCAACAACATTATAGGCTCAATTTAACTGCCTAAGATAAATGTGAACATGGATGATTAACTGTTGATTCAGTTTAGCGGTCCTAGACACAAAAACCGAGGGCTGTCCCTACTTTAAGCTGTCTGGAGCAAACAAATAAAAGAATACAAATTCATCCTGCTTAACCTGTTTTGGGCTTGGTAATTATTTAATTTCTAAATTAAATCAATCCATCCCCTAAAGTTTATTTCTCAGTTCATTATGTGTTGTTTTTAAGGCCTTACATTTTTGTGACATAGGACTTATGTCAGCGTACTCTTCATACAAGAATGTAACACCTTCATAAACACTTACGCATTCATTTTGTAATAACTTTGTATGTAAGGGATAATGCATGAAGTTTCCTGTAATACTGAAATAATGAACATATTTCATTGTGCCAAAGCCACTTGTTGAGGAAGGTTTTCATACTGATTGTAATTTGTGTAATTTCTATTATTAGGTGCATCATCTAAAATCTGTGGACAACCTGTTTGTTGTTGTAGAAGAGTATGACAACTACCAGTTCAAAGAGTCAAAGGTATGCTTAAAATACCCTTTATTTAATGTACATGTTCACGGAAAGTCTTGGTGTGAAGATTTAGAATCCATGGGCAACTAGGTGAACATGTAACTATTGTACTGTTCAATCGATTAGTGTTTTCAGAAAGTATTCGCCCCATTAGATTTGTATTGAAATATAATTGGTTTTCACGTATTCTCCAATTTGTAAAACCCAAATATTTGACAGTGTATTCTAAACTATGTTTAAAAGAGAGCTATGTCCTGGTATTGGCCACCCCTGCTGATGCTCATTTCATGTATGAGAAACTACTTTAAAGCTGTCTTATCAAAGTCAGTTAGCTTACGGAAAGTCATCCTTATCTAGTAATTGGCTGTGTTACAATATTATGATGCTTTGAACTGCCCCAAAAAAATAAAAGATGATCCCGTTGTTTCAGTGAAAATCTATTTCCAGAGAAGAAGATGACAAACCGGTTGGGTTGTTTGCCTGAGACACATCTGTAATTGTTTATGATTCAATATTAATTATACTATAATATTAGTTAACTGCTATATCTAGCAGTAGTATGTTGAAAATCTTTGCGCACCGTTTACTTTCTCAGAATATGGTTACTTTTTTTAAATACCGTGTGCGCAAGGAAAAGGATAAGAGTAATGGAAAATAATTATTATGAATGTTAGAACAAAGCAGCTCTAGTGAAGTGGATCAAACACATTTATACAGGGGTGAGTTTGGGGTTAGTAAACAAAACAATGTAAAACAGCAAAACAGCTTTGCTTTTGAATAGTTGTCACATTAGCTGATTAATCAACTCTTTGTTCTATAGGAGGAGACATTGAAAGACTTGATGGAGCTGGCTTCGAAGCTTCCATGGACCAACTCACTGGAGGTCTGGAAACTAAACAACATGCTGAAAAAGAAAAAGTGGCGTCGCAGAGGAGCAAACGGCCCCAAGGGGAAACCTAAAAGCAAAGCCAACGAAGAGGCAGTGGACCTGGTGACCGCTGCCACCGAGCAGCTCCAACTGGAACCAGAGGTGTCCCCAGAGGGCCACGGTGAAGAGCTGGGATCGCCTGATGTGGAAAGCAGCCCCCAGGACTCCGAAGAGTCAGCTGCTGAGGACAAGGTTACCAAGTTCCGTGTGACATGCAGCCGGGCTGGTGACAAACACAGTTTCTCCTCCAACGAGGCTGCCAGGGACTTTGGTGGGGCTGTACAAGAGTTTTTCCAGTGGAAAGCGGATATGACCAAGTTTGACGTAGAGGTAGGTTGTGGTGCCAATTACAACTGACTGGGCAAAGTGAATAGCCTCACATCAGCCAAAAGAAACCCTGTTGTTGGCATGCAGGTAATGCCAAATAAATTTACAGGGCGTAACGCATGATTAATGAGGGAGGTAAAATAGAAAGTAAAAACATTTTCAAAATGAGATAGAATCCAAATATATAGGTGTGGTTATGGAATTGTAACACGTTTTTTGTACCCCGCTATTCCTCCACACCCACGTTGAAAAAGGGAAGTTCTGCCAGTTGGCTATGGTAAATCAGCGCTGTGTAATCTTGATCAGTCTGTATGTTGTGGTTCGACAGGTCTTGCTGAACATCCACAATGTGGAGGTGGTGATTGGCATTGCCCTGACTGAGGAGAGTCTCCACAGGCGCAATATCTCACACTTTGGGCCCACTACTCTGCGCTCCACCCTGTGCTATGGCATGCTCAGGTCTCTGAAGGAGCACCAATGTTACTCTTAAATTGTCTTCCGCTTTTATGCAACTCACACGTTCAATGCTAAGACAAAGTTTTAGAAGAAAATCCTCGAGCTTTTAAGTTCAGCACCCAGTAGACGTTTCATATTGCAACATGCTTTTGCACTTGTAACAAATTGTTTTTAATGTAGTTGTTCTCTACGTAGGCTAATATACTCATGCATATTAATTAAAAACATTTAGGAATGGAAGAACGACCAAATGTTTTTATAATGTTTTATTTTTGCATTGATCCAGAATGTGCAAGCCTCAGGCGTCAGATGTCATTCTTGATCCAATGTGTGGCACTGGAGCTATACCTCTGGAGGTAGGACCGAGTTGCACGCGCATTCTTCCCCTTATTTTGTAGTAAAAGACACAGGTCATTACAGTTTTTCACATCGCTAACTCATTTATCTGTTTGATCAGGGGGCAATTGAATTCCAGGATTCATTTTACATTGCGGGAGACAACAATGACATGGCTGTAAACCGCACAGTCAATAACATCTGTCACATCCAGAAGAGAAGACAGGCCAAGGGCAGGTGAGAGCCTTGGCAGTATGGTAAAAATAAACCCACCATGCATAACAATTGGACCTCTCAAGACCCCCTAATGTACATTTTCCCATGTGTATTTATTCATCTTTAATCTCTGTTCTTATAGCAGTAGCCCAGGACTGCCTATTGATACTGTGCAGTGGGACCTGTGCCATTTACCAATGAGAACCAGCTCGGTTGACATCATTATCACTGACATGCCCTTTGGGAAGAGGTAGCACAACGCTTAAAGAAAACTCGTCTCAAAGTCTTAGATGACAGTGTCTTCCACCTTTTTTAAATGTAATTAATTAAAGATAGGTGCTCAATGTCATCGTCGTGCTTTCATTTTGTTGTCTGACTTCCAAATTGTGACATCCACATCTAAGATATCTAGTTGCTTTAAAGTTAAACAGAATGTAACTAATAAAAAAAGTTATAAATTGGCAAGCATAATTACAAATGGCACAATCATGTCATGCTGGTAACACCTACCAATGTTGGACGTGAGTAAGTCAACCGTTTGCAGTTTAACCTTAGTTTTGTTTTGTCCAAATAAAGTTCTAACTGTATATATAAATTGTATTGTGCTTGATAACATTTCCTGTCATGTTCATTTTTCAAGAATGGGCTCAAGAAAGAAGAACTGGGACTTGTACCCCTCGTGTCTGAGAGAGATGGCCCGTGTTTGCAGACCAGGCTCCGGAAAGGCTGCTCTCCTGACTCAGGATAAGAAATGCTTTGCCAAGGTAGGATCTAGTTGCCAGAAGTAGAGCACCTGTTTCAACATCACAGCTATTGTTGTCAGTGTTATCTGTGTTTAACATGTCGTATATTGGACATTCAAGATTGAAATACAGGTTTTGTTTTTGTTTAATAGGTGCCATATTACTTCAAGTGCCATAGATATTATTTCTGAACAATGCTTCCTTTGTTAAAGTTTGATTTGTCTATTTGTCTGTTGTATTTCCTCAGTCGACTGGCCCATGGCCAGATTGAGTTTTCCCAGCAGTCGTTACTTTGTACAAAACAAATTGTGTCATGTGATTATATAATGAGGCCACACTTTTAACTCATACAGGCCATTTCGAGGATGGGGGGACTATGGAAGAAGTCCCACACAGTCTGGGTAAATGTAGGGGGCTTACACGCAGGGGTGTACCTTCTTAAAAGAACTGGGGCGAAATTTGGCCAAACCCCTGAGGATGTGTGGGAGTCCCCAGAGACAGTGGAGGCAGAAAGGGAGAGGCCGGACAAGTGACTCTTTCAATCCCCACCAGTGCTATCTTAAAGTGTGTTGAAACTGTTATCAAAAAAGGTTGAGAAATATATTTTACTTGTAAAAGAATTTATTTGACACATCCGATAACAGATCAGAGGTTTTCAACCAGGTTTCATTTGTAGGGTTGATTGTATAAGGAAGTTCTAGTTTGGAATTTAAGCCGACTTTTCTTTCTTTTTTATTAGTATCCATTTACAGAAGTTTTTTTTTTGGAGGGAATTTCATTACCGCTAGGATTTTTTTTTTGTTTGATGAATACCAAGCATAACTCCCATCATTAGTTTCAATGGAATTGTTCTGAGTCATAATCTTTAACCACATCTTGTTGTTAGGTACTGTATCATGAACCTTTGTTGTGATTAGAAATTACATTACATCACTTTCCAAAATTACGCTGATATACACAACTTTTACAATAAAGACAGGAACCCATTTCACTGCTGGTACAGACAGATCACATTTGTGAAAACACTGTTGTTGGATTTCAAAGAGAAGACTGTCTATTTTTGCATGTTGTTTTCATTCTGTTGATTATTTATACAGGGAGAAACCTACTGAGACCATTGCTGAAGATCCTTTGCGCTGTTAATGTGTTTGACCTTTTGCACTGTTCCATAATAATTAAATAATTCGAACAGTAGTGTTGGACTTATTTATTTATTTATACAGGGTTAACCGACTGAGACCAGGTCTCTCTTCCAGCAGTGCCCCTGGCAGAATATATAAATTACAACAATAAAAAATAAGTATAAATAAATATTGTACTGTGTTGTAAACATTTTTAAGTTTCAACCAAAACAAGAACAATCTTCAACTCCCAAATTGTCCAGTAAAAGTTTTAATTATTCAACAGAAAGAAACTGCTCTAATTTCAATTCCTGTTGAATCTTGTTCCATTTATCCGAGGGGAAAAAAATCTGAAAGCTGATTTACCAAGTTCTGTGTTCGCTTTGTGGTTTTCAAGGGTGATATAGTCCTGTGAGCGTGTCCTATGACTACTGGATTTGTGTTTTAATAATGAAGTAAGGTAAAAAG
>JAVQIZ010142554.1:0-14552 GCA_036023535.2 Galaxias brevipinnis | reverse complement strand
ATATATATATATATATATATATATATATATATATATATATATATATATATCCTTCCAGGTGTGTGATGTGATTTAAAGTAGTACGTATGTTGTGCTCTACCTGGAGTCTTGGTCTCATTAGGGATAATGCAGCGCACGAAGTGGGGTTGTGTGCTGCGAAGGTTGCTCATCAGCTTGTTCAGATTCTCCTGCAAGTAACAAAGTAGTAGGGGGCATTAAAGAAATGCATGTTCTAACTATTTGTTGACGTTCATATCTACATTCATAGATAACATGTTCACCAATATTCTCGCACATCATCTTTACACTCATTACACATCCATTGTGTTAATATCCAGAAAGTGTTCAGGTACTGCTTGTGACTTGTCCTTGCTGTAGGAGAAAGAGGAGCCAGCACAGACTTAAAGTGATGTTCATGTGATCAATGCCCTAAACATCACTGCAAGTCTTAACTGCCTCCCTCCCATCATTCCAGTGAAGATGAAAGTGATTCCTCAAAAATAACGCTTTACTAAATTGGCTTCAATGGGGCGTTGCCCTGTTTTGTAAAAATGTTTAAATCCACTCTTATTTAATAATTCTACTTACTTGTAAACTGTTAAGAATTTAATGCCACGACAGTGTTGAGGGGGGGGGGGGGATTTAATATAACTAATAAACATTGCTACCGCCATGCCAGACTCACTTTATGAAGCTGAGACACAGTCTGGAAAGATGCAGCCTTCTTTCTCTTCTCCTTGCCTCCAGTCTTGCTGGGGTCAGCTACTGAATAGTCAGCAAACACAAAGGATGAGTTTGGATGGACTCGTTGACATTGTCCTTATGTGTCTTAATTTATCTGTCGTCAATACCTGAGTCTGAGCCAACGTAGTTTTCATAAAGACAGGCTAGCAGCTTATTGGCGGACTTCTGGAAGCAGCCAACCACTGTCTCGTTCAGGGGGTCTTTGTTCTTATCCAGCCAGCCCATGATGTTGTAAGGCACCTTATATGACAAGGGAAATGTCCTCAAGTCAAGACCTTGTAGGATAAGACGGCAACGCGATGACAATGTTTCTCTAATAGTAATAGTAATATGACTGAATGTTGTTTAACAATGCTTAATGATGTTTAACAATGCTTATTGGTGTTAAACAATGCTTATTGGTGTTCAACAATGCTGTTGGCTTTGATATAAGATCCTACGTACCACTCCGGCATAGTGCACCAGCTCAAAGTGGGCTTCGTACTTGCGCTTCTTGTCTGGCCGTGGCTTCTGGAAGTTGGGCGACTTACCAATATGGTGGTCATACATTTTGGCTTTGAAGCTGCCATCTGAAGCCTTTGGGAACATGCACTCCTCTTCAAGGATTGACATGATACCCATTGGCTGGAGAGAGAGACATTGCATCTATTAAGCCATGTGAAGTTATTTGTTTGTAGTAGCGAAAATAATCCCAACAAAATGCTCATATAAACAGAAAACCCTTAAATCATCATAACTAATACAAGGTTTCAATGTTAATATTTCATATTATAAATACGAAAAAAAGAAAAAAAAACTTGATCTTTTGAGGATTGAGTGTGCTCCGTACTTTTTCAATTAGGTTGATGCAAGCTTGAAGGTCAAGCCCAAAGTCGATGAAGGTCCAATCAATGCCTTCCCTCTTGTACTCCTCCTGTTCCAGGACGAACATGTGGTGGTTGAAAAACTGTTGGAGCTTTTCATTGGTGAAGTTGATGCACAACTGCTCAAAGCTGTTGAGCTGCAATGAAAGCAAAACAATGTTTAAAAATATCATGCAAAGTGGAATAGCAAGCCTCATTACAAATAGGTGAAGAAAATGATCAAACACTATGAGACATTGTAAAATGAATGTCTGCAAATGCCTGATATTGTGCAGCCATGATTAGACATCCAGTTAGCAGAAATGCATGTTAGAAATTAGATAACAATAATAACACATTTCATTTGTAAAGCGCTTTTCATCGCAAAAACAATCCCAAAGCTCTAAAATAGTGTAGTAGATAGTAGAACTAGATAGTGGTCTGCTAGTTAGAAACTAAAGAATACAATCAAAGAACAGAATAGCAATGTGTGATCGAATTAAAACACCAAATAGGCTTAGACTTACGTCAAAGATCTCAAAGCCCGCTATGTCCAGCACTCCTATGAAGAACTGTCGAGGCAGTGAGGTGTACAAGGTCCTGTTGATGCGTCCCACCAGCCATTTAAACATGCGGTCATAAGTGGCCTTGGCCAGAGCTCCAACGGCATAGTTAACCTACAGCAACCCCGCACACCACCACCACAGACATGGCACACACAAGGGAACACAGCTGTCAATCGCATGGACAGCCACTGTTGCTTGGATACCAGGCTCCAGAGTCTGCAGAGTGTATCGATCGATAGAGGATTAAGACGCTGTCCCCTGCCTGCATGTTAGTCACCGAGCAGAATACAATATTAATAGGGCCACGATTATCTTTATACCTAATTTGAACTCTACAAGTGTATTATATATCATAGTGTGTTAGTTCACCATCATATGGAAATACAACAACAACATCTGCAGTTTATAAGCATTATAACAGAATCAATGTTGCATTATTACGGACCGTCAAGTGTTCTCACCTGTTCGACACTCTGTCCTTTCACAACATACTCGTTGCCCACTTTGACTCTGGGGTGCAAGAGCCCCTTGATGAGCTCAGCTGAACTGACACCCATCAGGTAGGAGGCCTTGTCAGCACCTGGGTGAAGAAGAATAAAACCAAACATCAGAAGCTCTTCAATATTGTCCTTGTAGTAGTTTGTAGATTGGAAATAAATTGTCCACAATGACCTTGTAAATCAACTTGGTGTGGCACCCCTACAACTGTCTCGGTGGTGGGCAAAGAAACTTTAAATTGTCCACTTTAAATTTCTATCACATCCTTCTTACTTTCAGTGCCGTCAGACTCTGCCTGCTCCTCGCGTTGCTTCTGCTTGAACTTCATATTGCCAAAGTGCATGATGGCTCCAACTATTTTATAGCAGCCATATTTCTCGTCGAGACTGAACCCTAGGATGTCCATGGCATGCTGTGGAGTAACCAAGGGGAATGGATATGACAGCTAGAATCACTGCAACTTCTTTATTGCTTTCATTTATTGGTTTTCTACATTATGAGGTCTTACATCAGTGGCCATTAACTCCTGTCCATCGTCCATGTTCTCCACAGTAGTCACACCCTGTGAGCAGAAATGGTAGTCGTAGGGGTTGGTGGACACCAGCAGCATGTCTATAGAAAACATCCAACAGTGGAAGATACAGCAATTAGCCTTTAAGAAACAAAACAACCTGTTTAAATTTATCCCCCCAAAAAACAAAACATTTGAACATTAACTGTTTATTTAATGTGTAAGGAATGACTGATAAGCAGAATTACCCAAAAGCTCTGGTTTCTTCTGGGACATGATCTGGTAGTATATGTGGTAGCTCCTCTCCCCAGGTTGCTGAAATATAACTCTGGATTTTTCCAGCAGGTCTGAAAGAAGCCAAAGACAAGTATTTATAGTGATATGTAAAGCAGAAAAGTGATGTATGATAACATTGCCAAACTGAATTATGTTTAAGGGCTGTCTACGACATGAAGCATACAATTCTTCACTTACATATATCAATGTCAGAGGAGGCTAATTTGCCAGTTGGCCCAAAATGGATCCTTATGAATTTGCCCTGTGAAAAAAGGGAAGTATTGCAAATAGAATTGGGTAAGCTACATGCAGTACTCAACAGTAAAACATGAAAGCATGCTAAATTTAAGGAAGAATAAAACAAAATAAGACAAAATGTGACAATTAATAAATTACCATTACTGTTATTTAAATTAATTTACAGGCTGGGTTTTCATTGGACATACTCACAAAGCGGGATGAGTTGTCATTCCTCAGCGTTTTAGCGTTGCCAAACGCCTCCATGGCAGGATTCGCTTCAATGATCTGGTCCTCCAAGGTACCCTATAGGATTGAAGGAAACAGGAATAAAACTGCTGAAAAAACCAAGGATGTATAGTGGATGGATTAAATAATTTATTTGATTTAATTTAAAAGTTACTGTGTTAAAGTAAACAAGTGTCAACTAAATTAAGAATGTAAATATAGTCGATGTAGTTAGTAAATATAGTAGATGAATGAACATCAAAGGTTATTTAAACAGCTTACCCCTGTTTTAGTGGCAGGACCTTTCTACAAGAGAAAAAATCCAGAGCAATGTAAGAACATTACAAAATATTGTTTTTCACAATAAATCAAGGGATATATCGTGGCAAAATATATTTTATTCACTCAATATAGATTATAAGATATGAGCACCAGTTTTTACTGATTGGTAAACAAAGCCACATATCTGATATAGAAAAATGATGGCTGATGGGAAAAAAAGGGAAGAAAAAAATAGAGGAAAAAAAAGTACAAAAACTAATAGGATTGAACTGAATTTCTGAAAAAAATTCTAAACAAAATGTGTTAATGAGGTTCCAAAAAATAAGCTTTATGAAGGAAAATGAAACAAATAAAAGAAAATGAGCAAAGAAAATAATAACATAAAGGGCAACACAAGACAAATGAGGGTAGACTCAGACATTATGAATGTAATAAATATACATTCACTTATTTGACACTCAATGAGTGAGAGGTGTGGGCAAGGTTTAGACGAAATACACCAGTGTATTCTAAGACAAAAAAAAAAGTAAAAAAAAAAAAACGGGAGATGATAAGAAAAACTTTGGATGCCATATTGGCCTTACTCCTTTTTTAGCAGCCGCTTCCCCCAGAGCTGCCACAACGGCAAAATACTGAATAACACGTTTCGTGTTGACAGTTTTGCCAGCCCCGGATTCTCCGCTATTGGAGTATGGAAAATGGACAAGAAAAAGGTGTAGATAAAACAGGTAAAAAGGGCATCATTTAAAAACTGACACCTTGTGCTGCAGCCTTAAAAAAAAAAGAAAAACATCCAATTGTGTCACTTTATAAACAAAAAAACAACTGCCCAAAAATTCTACATAACAAAGTAGCACAAAAGAGACATGTTTTAGAACTTAAAAAGAGAGAGAGAAAAGTTGCATTGGCTGTGTATGGAAGGCCTACAATACTTTATGGCTTATAGTGACAAGTCATCAACTGCTTCCTGATTAATAATGACAGTTCTACTTACGTGATCAGCATGGACTGATTTTCACGATCTGATAAAGAAAAAAGAACATTATGAAAGTAATTTTGGCTGCTGTTTGCATAATGTCAGAATGTGATTGTGTAATTTTTTTATTTTAAGTGACTAAACACAGAATGCTTATGCTTTTTCCACATGAGTCACTGCATGTTTTTGAGTGTTCATGCACGTATCTATGCTTACTTCGCAGCATGTCGTTGTACGCATTGTCCGCTATGTTGTAGATGTGGGGTGGGGCCTCCGAGCGGCGCTTGCCTTTGTAGGCAGCCACCACTGGGGCTGTGTAGACAGGCAGCCATTTGTATGGGTTCACCGTCACACAAAACAGACCAGAGTACGTCTATGGAGAGACCGGGCAACAGCATGCGATGGAAACAAGGAAACAAATAACAAGGAAACTGTTAATAAAATAAAACTACTCAAAGTAGCTTGAAACAAACTCAAACGAAGAAGACCTAATGATGAACACTGGCCTTGTCATTGTCACATATATTTCTTATACCATCCCGTAGCTCAACTTCAGAACTTCAGGGGGGCTTGACACAAAATGAGGGCCAAATGGCACTTACATAGATCATCCAGGCAGAGTAGCGTCTGCGCAGGTTGAAGAGAACCGAGGCCTCATTGAGATGTGTCAGCATGGCCATGTCCTCAATCATGTCAAACTTGGGAGGATTCATCTTCTGGATATCATCCTGCTTCACTATCAGGGTCTGAGGGAGCAAAGGAGGAGATGAAATGGTGTGTGGAGACAGGTAGGGGAGGATGAGAAAGTACCAACAAAAAATAACAAATAGCTCCAACAACAAACACGTTTAATTTCTAACATCATTTATTATAAGTACAAAGTAAAAATCGAATCAAGATATTATGACGGAAAGTATTTCAAAAATTGCATTTTCAGTTTCATGTAGGCCTATAGTTGTACTATTCAATCTCGGAAACATGTGCTCTCACCCGCAAATCCTTGGTTTCAACGATGACTTTGTCTCTATCGAATTCCTTGATCTCAACTTCAACATAAGCATCTTTATCATCTGGAACCCATGCTCGCTTTTTACCTAACATCAGGGAGCAAATATATTTCCATTCAAGTGTTCCTAAACGGCTTAAACATGGTGCAAGCATGAAGTGAATGACACAATGGGAGCATTAGTTATTTTACAGTCAAGTCTTGTATGAAATGATAATGTCAATACACTCCTTCGTAGTGCGCAGGTAGGCCCTACCATCAAAAGCAATAGTTTGCGCTGCCAGCAACTCCATGTCAGTCTTGCGTAAAAACGGTCCTGCCTCGCCGAACTCCTGCATATCATAGCGGGACATTTTGGCAAGTCCTCTTTAAGACTGCGCACTCGACACACCAACAAGAAAGGCGACTTCTGCAGCTCCTTGAATAAGAAAAAAGCAAAAACAAAGTTTTATTTTTAGATCATTATGAAGAAGAATGATCATTCCTTTGAAGTTCACTCGATTTTAAGTGAGTATTGTTCAAAATAAAAAGAATCCAACCAACAAGAGTCATTGCGCTTATGTTGCGCATTAAATATGAACATCGTCAGCCGCGCGTAAATCCATATCTGTCATTGAATGAATACAATTAAAATACAGTGGAACACTTACAGAAAACAGTAGATGTCTCAGTACAAGCGTATGTGCTATTTTGAATGAAAATCAATACGATAAACCTCTACAGTGTACATAGACCGCAACGCGTAAAATGTCTCACGGACCAAACAAAAGTTGCAGAACGAGCTCTGGTTGCCCACAACGGAATAACTACTTTGTGAGGTGTGTCCTCTTTTTATTGTCTTGCTCAAGGTCACGGTCAGTGGAGATTTGTCTCTCATTAGCATATGCCACCTCCTCCAACGCCTATTGGTCAGGGTCGTGTGTCTCAATTGACACAAAAGGAAAGCTAGTTTTTATCATTGCGCTAACTAAAGCTATCTATTTTTATAGCCCTGTTATTGTATGCACCCTACAAATCACATTATGTTACACATAGTTAGTTATAACCTTGTGATAAAATCATTGTAAATTCTCTAAAAGTCCTCCCATCATAAAGTTCTTCCACCCTGATTCAAAGAGTGCTTACTTTCTTTATGCAATGGCATTCTCTGATACATGACCACCACTAGTATTGTTCACTTACTGAAAAGTACAGCTCACCACAGATCAAGCCTACTTTAACTGACTGGGATGCCCATGCGCTCATGCTGTCCACCGAGTAATTGTTGTTGTTGAGTGCCAACAGGGGTGTTTGCCATTGTGTGTGGCCACAGAGGATGCAACCTTAGAAGAGATTATTTCAGGAGCCCCTCTGTGTGACATTAAACATGGAACTATAAATACATTGCACAATATTAATAGAGTGAATCACGACTCGTTCAAAAATGGCCGACAGCAGCTCTTGCCAGTATATGGGAGGTGATACATTATAGTAGGTTTTGAGGGAAGATACCACACAAAATTTAAATTGTCATGTGAGTTTGCCTTTGTAACATGGTGTAATCAAGATTAATAGCGTCATACACCTTATGAAAGTTATATTGCGCTATAAATGGAAAGTTAATGATTAGTTATACTTAGTCTAGCATGTGAAATCCTTGAGCATCATTGCTATAATTTTATCCATGCAGTAATTCTGGTGGCAAGATTGTGTCCCTTAAATCCTTGCCTCTATAGATCTGACCTTCAGTGCAGAGAGGGAGGTTGGTGCCTGGTATGGGTGCAGGGTGAGAGTGCAGCATGGGGAGGGGGTATACGGTCTCCCAGAATAGACAAAGCTAGAGTCCAGCATTCCATGATCAGGAGATTGACTGTTGGGAAAGGTCTATTGTTGAAGAGGTAAAGCGCCTTTGAATGTAAGAGTAGGTTGACTTTGTTTGTGGACCAATAAAGATAGTTCATGGGAATGGGATCTAATCTGATTACAAACAGAAACCGAAATAGTGGGGGGAAAATCTATTCCTGGGTTACCATGGGGAAACAACATTCTAAATAGACATCATGGTGTGAGAAGCTGCCATCTTTGTTGATGGCACTATCTCTTAATGTGGCCGGTTAAGAGGTGTTGCCGTGATGGCTGCAACTTTCTTGGGCATCAGTTAGATAGAGCAGGCCGGTGCTATTCTGGGACAAGGGGCACTTCAGCGTAACAGAGGCTGGGTTATGTACTGTGCCACTTGCTGTGCCGTTGAAAAAGCTGACATGCCGATAACACATGAGAGGAGATGAATCCCAAAGTCCCAGGAGCTGCTTTAAAATAAGTCCACACTCTCTCTCTCTCACAGACATACTGTGTGCACTGTTAGCCTGTTCCCAAAGCACGTCCCTGCACTGCAACACTGCGGCCCAGTGCAACAGCTGAGTGACCCAGAGCAAGAGCTCCCCTTACATCTCCACCATTCTCCACCAAAATCATTTAGGCCCCGATGCAGCAAAGGCTCTTTTAATGCTCGTGTTTTCATTATCGGTCATTTGCGAGCCTCCGAGGTTTGTTACCACATGGTCCGACAGGAATAAACTCAAGAGAGCTCTGGTCATAAAAACTAGGCCCTAAAACGGAAACGTTGGGCTAAAGTGAAATACGTGTTATCTGTTTTATGCTTGACTAATTGTGGGGGGATGACTATGAAAATTAGGAGTCATTATCTATTGTTTTATATATATATTTTTGCTCTCATCCATCAAGACAAGATCTGAATCCAGAGAATCCGTAGGGAGATGCTCTGGAAGACTCACAGTTGTTTTAGATCATCATGCACCAAGTGCCAGCCGGCTTAGACAAAATAGATTGAAAGAGATTAGGAATTTACAAGTGTATTCACGTTGAGCAGTTCAACAGTTAACACATTTGCCTTCACTTTGTCTTTCATCATCAATCATACTGTTCTATTGTGGCCAAGAAATATAACAAAATTATAATAAATTATACAAAAACTTGCTATACTTTCATTTCGGTCAGTGAGGAAACTAAATCCCTGTGCAGTGTCATAAAAACAGCCCTATGATTCACATATTCATCACCAGCAAATATGTCTCTAATCACCATCTGATTACCACAAAACCTGCCAGCAACTGTGCAAGCTCAGGTCCTTGCTCTCAGTTTATCAGAGAGCAGACAGGGAGACGCGTGCCACCAACACTAGCTAAAGCTCTCATTCAAATCATTCTTCTATGAGATCTCTCCACTCAAGCCCCCTTTTTAGACCCCCGCTAGCCCACACAGGCTACAATAACACATGCTAATCAGTCTTTTAGCAACTCCTTTGCCTGATATACCTCAGCTATTGCTCACCGGCTCCAAACAATGCTCTGTCTCTCATTGTGCTAAGTCTCGGTCTGGGTGCGCGGGCCAGGGTGGTTGTGCCGACCCTGCCCCTGGGTATGTACAGACGCCCTCAGCTGTCTTTCTATTTTCAGCGCTTAGATGCATAACTCAGCCCTGCCGCCCCATCAGAGACAATGGGCATGCTGCCTTATCCAAACACAGGCTTGCAGACAATCTGACGCACTCCAGGATCCCACTGAGAGCCTCGCTCAATCCCCCCCCCCCCACCCAACCCACCCACCCCACGCAGACACACACCTCCTTCCTCCACTACTAAGCATTGACTAGAACAGAGGGGTTAACAAGGAGGCCATTACACACACATCACTCAGGAGCGGCTGGGTTATCAGTTGGATATCTGCGATGAATGATCCACATCTCAGAGGGATTCATTTGCTGTTTGTGTGGTGTTAAGCGGCGCATAAATGCCATGCTGATGTCATGAGCTTCTGATGACATACAAAGCATTGTTTGACATTGTTTTGTATGTTTTACAAAATGATGCTCCTCTGAGTTTCAAAGTCTTTATTCAGTATTTAGCCTTGCACAAAAGCAAAGGGTCTTAAACTTTGGGCCATGGCTAAAATTGTACGACACTTCACTTAAAATAAACACTAGAGGTCATTAGACTAACTGCATGAGAGACCTTCATTCATGTGACCTACAGCATCTCATTGTCAGGGTACACATATAGTTTCACCTAACTTCCTATCGGAAATAACTCTGGGTTCCCTCTTTGGGTCCTTTAGTAAAGGAGTAAAGGTGACCACACAGGGGCCTGCATAAATGTCAGAGGAATGTCATATATTAAGATTTGAACCACCATGACAATGAGGTGGCATTCCACCGGCCCGGGGTCATAAAGCTAGGAGCATGTGGTACAGCTGCACAGGGGCTCTTTCACAGTTTACACAGGCTGTGGGTCCTCACATTATCCTCCATGGCTACAGTCTCCTCACCCTCCCCCTTTTATCTGCTTCTCACTCACGCACACCCTCACTCACAACATCAGCCCACATAAGACAACGGCACCTGTCTCCCATAGCAACTGCTTAAACACAGGCATACAACCAGATGACTTGCGGTGTATGTGTTATAGCGTCGAAATATGCCACAGAAGACACATGCTACCATGGCAAATAGAATAATTCAGTTATTTAAATCAAATCAATAAAAAAAAATTTAAAGAGACATATTTGTGTAAAATCAGCAAAAACACTTTTTGATAATACCAAATTAAGTATTTCTGGAAAGCGAGATAAAACGTATATTCAGTCTTCTGAAATGTGAAAACATTTGCTATCACCATTCAAATAAGGGACCCTGAAGGAAAAATATGTTTGAAAATACACCAAATTCACTATTATATTTATATCCGCATAGATCCAAACAGTTACAAAAAATGTAAATCAATGCAGTCATAACTCCATTTTACCCAGGCAGATCTCTATGACAGATACCTTAGACCAAGGAAACACCACTGAATATGTTAGGACCAACACAAAGATTGAAAATAAATATTTTCCAAGTCAAAAAAAAAAACTTTTATTTTTATTCACAAGTTGCAACACAACATTTATTTAAATGTTTTTCAGACAGTTATGAATCTGAGAAAAAAATACAAGATTTAAATTAAATCTGGAAAACTATTTTGCTTTTGCTTGAAGCCTACTGGGGCCTTAAGTCGAAGTAAAGTTCTTGTTGTCTTCTGCTACAGATACTGCTACTTCTGTCCACATGGGTGTTCCAGGTCAATAAAAAACGGTATTCGTAAGAGGAGACTTGTTAACCATGAATTCTAATCTGTGTCAGATAATTGTATGAGAAAGAAGTACGCCCTTATCCTAAATGAGATAAATAAAAAAATTATCTAAGTCCAAACCCTTACATGTTACTGAATGAATGCTGTTTTGCATGGTAGAGTTAGGCTAACATTCCTCCCTGAAAGACTGATCAATACAGTCTGTGGCTGTAGTTTTAGATAAGATATGTGGAATAAGTCACTATTTACTCACCTAGGGTCTTTTTTAAATTAAGTTAAGCTGCTGCTAATGCCAACATTCAGATGTGTCTAGAAAATATATAATTAGAAATATACGGAGATTACACCAGGTGACACATTTTTGTAAACATCTGCAACTTTCACACATGCTGTATTTAAAAAGTGCCAACATAGCAGAATAGTCTGGGATATGACTTCTGTAAAACAAATCAAATCTTTCTACAGTATTCATTGGATTGGCTGTGGTTGTGGTGCGGCTACTAAAGAGGGCCCTTTATTATGTCTATCTACCTTCTCAGGCCTGTAAGAGAACCTGCCAACATTTAACAGCTTGGCTAAGCAATGCGGCCTGGAGGTCTGGGGTAGAAAGAATCTGTTGGTGTGAGAGCAGGTGATCTTGGGAGTCCTGAGGGAAAGACCTCTCCCTCTTCCTACAGACCTCCCAATAACAACTCCTTTAAACACACACACACACACACACACACACGCTAGGAGAGCACCTCACTCTGGGGTGTAACAGAAGGATCAACTTGGCATCCTAAGAAGTGCTACTTCCCGGCAGCGGGCCAGACATTTGGACAGCTGGCACTATGAGTGTCTCAGTTCTCCCCCTTACACTGCATTTAGCACACAATACTACACTGTGTTAGCATTCTGTTGTTATTTCTTGAATGACAGTGAAGGAATCGTGTGAACATCTAGCAGAATAACACAAGAGCAACCTTATGAGTCTTCTCATCTTGAGTGAGACGCCAAACCTAATGAATTGACAAATGAAAAAGGTGATCTGTTACCACATCACAGTATCATGGAAATGAGATTTGATCTGACTAGGGATCATTTGCATCAACCACATTTACACTAGTTGATAGCTCATAGTTGGTTCTCAAAGTTTCAGAGAAGTTAGGCCGCCTAGGTGAGGACTATGATATTAAGCAATGCTGCCCTCTGCAGTGGAACATCACTAACCACACATCCATCTTCCGACCATCCTTTCTGAGGTATACTTTTTCCTTGGTTTTGTTGTTTGTGTCAGTAGACTTAAATGTAATTTCTCACAAAAACATACATGTTTATGAACTTTAAGTTAAATAAGTTTAATCTAAAGAGAAAGTTAGATTTGTTAGACTTTAGACTATATATATAGTCTATATACTATATATATATATATATATATATATATATAGAGAGAGAGAGAGACTATATATATAGTCTAAATCTCTCTCTCTCTTTCTCTCTCTCTCTCTCTCTCGCGCTCTCACTCTTAAATAATATTTTATGAAAGAGTAACGGGATGTCCCAGTAGACCTAGTTGCAGCCTCCTGCTTCAATGCATACACATACATATAGAATGTTTGTGTTCTGTCTCCATGGTTGTACATTTCCTTTGCTGATGTGAAAATGTTATGTTGTGTGTGTGTCTGTGTGTGTGTGTGTGTGTGTTCTGTCACTGTGTGGCTACGGGAGTCGGATTTGGTACAACAATGCAAACCAAAATAACTTCAGCTGAAAAAAAGGGATTCTGGTTGGTGGTTGTGCGCTTTAAAAGATTGCTTATGCAGTGATGCTATGTTTCCAGCAGAGGGACCCACGGCCTTATGTAAAATGAATTATCTTTGGTCAATCAATTGCAGCTGTATGTCATCCCACTATGGGGCAAGGCATGCATTGTGGGTAATCTGTGTCAGGCATGACCTCATAACACTCAAAAAATAAACAAACATCAATAACTGTAGATTTTTTTAGAAATATCTACTTCTAATATGATTAATGAAATAACCAATGCTATAGAGATCAAGAATAATGAGATGTCTCTTAAATAGTTTTGATTGACTTTCTATTATTCCAATGGGAGTAAGTATACCAGGGAGCGTTACACCTTTTTATATGTGTGACATATGACAAAACAGAACTGGGCAATTTGAATAGTAGCTGATCAAACAAGCAACAACTCAGCATTTCAATTCCACGTTTCTTTCGGGCAGGGAGAAGTTATCTGATAGGAAGTGGAAGTAGGAGCGTCCCTAACATACACACACACACACACACACGAACACACACTCACACAAATACACCTCCCACAGTTTTGCACTGGGCTGTGAGAGCCAGGAACACCCCCTGTCTCCAGGGCTATGGCTGCCCGCTTGTATTTTGGTAATCGTCATCCTCCCTGACCCGTTGGCCCGATCCTGGCGCCAGGAGTCTCCATACCTCCCCTCAACCCCTGCCACCCCCCGACCTTCACGGATAATTCAAAACAGCTGTTGCAAGGTGCTTTGCCCACCCTCTGCAATCACACTTGCCATTTCCATAGGGTTTCATCAGAAGAAAACTGTATGTGTTGCCATTGGAAGCATGAAACATTCTTCTGATCATTAAATAGCAAGAGAGAAACAGATTCTATATAGGCGCTATTGATGCAGATTCATTGGACATTTTATTTTCCCCACATTCTTTGTCTTGATGGTGATTGACTTGAATGGGACTCAATTCACAAATGTTCAACAGGAATGGAATGTGTGTCACTGTAAATTCAGGGCACAAAGTCATCTGTTACTGTGTCTCTAGAACCATCTCTATATTGGAGTCACATGAAGAGCATGTGCGACCTCAAAGAGCCTATGAGAGTGGAATACTGTGTCCAGATTGATAGCTACTGCAACGGAATGTCAGACTAGATGGACAGAGAGAAGAGAAAGGCTTCAATGTGCTGCAGATAACTTTCCTCCTGAAAGGAATTTCTGCAGGCAAACAGGAAGTGTGTGTGGGGGGGTTGTGTGTGCGTGTACGGTACCTATGTGTTGTTGTGCGTGGGTGTGTGAGGGCCCAAATTTTGCTTTTCTTTCGTAAAACTGGAGTGTTTTTGGCATTTGGCGGCTCTGTGTAAAGGAGGTGCCTCTCTTTTTGAGGCCTAACCGCAGTGGGATTGTGCAGAGAGACGCTGGGGAGCCCTGGGCCTCTGATCCCCCCTCACTGCTGAGTAATGGCCCATGAGTTAACTGCTGGATGTGGTGTGTGTTT
>JAVQIZ010142548.1:2500-15196 GCA_036023535.2 Galaxias brevipinnis | reverse complement strand
GCTGGAGAGAGAGAGAGAGAGAGAGAGAGAGAGAGAGAGAGAGAGAGAGAGAGAGAGAGAGAGAGAGAGAGTTGGCAGGACGGAGAGAGAGAGAGAGAGAGAGAGAGAGAGAGAGAGAGAGACAGAGAGAGAGAGAGAGAGAGAGTTGGCAGGACGGAGAGAGTGCGGTCGACCTGTGGTAGTAGAGAGTAAGGGGAGGCATGGCGAGACAGAAGGGGAAGCCCCGAGCTGCAGCCCAGCAGGGTCTGCCCATCGTGTCTCTAAACGCTGACCCCGGGGCCGTGCTCGGGGGGCCCCGCCACGCCGACTGAACACGAGGCCCCCACCTGTTTCCTCTGAGGCAGAACAAAGACCCGTCAGCCTGATCCTAGTGGCCCGACAGCTTTCCATCCCAGCCGACTGTGAGAGAGGCCGGGGAGGGCGTGCTTGTTGAGCAGAATAATTCACGGCGACGGCGAGCCAAGGGACTCGCGGTGTGTTTGTGCATGCATGTACGACACACTTTTGTTTGTGTGTGTGTGTGTGTGTGTGTGAGTGAGGGGGCACATACTGTCACCAGTCAAAGCATAAGACAACCCAGCTAAAGCGATAGGACACCCTCCTCCGCACACAAACACACGCACACACACGAACACACACACACGAACACACACACACACACACACACCGTCACAAAGAAGCACGTTATTCGACAGTGTGACAGACCCAGCGAGCGCTCCGTGTGCGTGTGTGAGTCATGAATACAGGCTTACGCTCTTCAGACCATTCAGGGGGATCACTCCACACCGTCTCATTGAAACAGGAGAGCACACAAACAATGCATGCGCTGACATGATTGATGGAGCTAGAGTTAGGGGTTATCAGCCTGCGTGTGTGTGTGTGTGATTTGTGCGTTAGCACTGTGTGTGTGTGTGTGTGTGTGTGTCTGAGTGTGTGTGTGTGCTGCGCGTGCGCGTTTTGTCAGGAGTTATCAGTAGGCGTGCTTGAGGGGAGTGACAGGTTCGAGAAGGCAATGTAAAGAAAAACCCACTCAAGCGCTTATCAGTTCCGCACACCCATTCCCCTTTTATTCAAATCTCTCTCTCCCTCTGTCTCTCTCTCTCTCTTTCTCTCTCTCTCTCTCTCTCTTTCTCTCTCTCTCACTCCCTCCCTCTGTCTCTCCCTCTCTCTCTCCTTCTCTCTGACACCCTCACGCATTAAAACGAGAGCCATTCACCCTTGGTATCCATTGACGACGCTCGATTGAATAATGGCGCGATCACAATGTCCCATTGATCTGTTTGGCGGGGCCTGGTCCGAAAGGCCTATATTTAACTCTCCCGAATCCAACCCACGACGACCACTTTGTCCATCGTCCCGCTCCACCGGGCGCCCCCGCTACCCTTTGGGGTTCCCTTGGCATGTGGGGGAGGGGGGGTGGGGGTGGTCGCTCCCCGTAATAACGTCCGGTAATGACGATGTGTTTTAAATACCGTCGTTAGATTTATTTTTTTCTCTTTTCTCTTTTGTTTTCAATCAAGGCTGGTCTCCCCAGCCATGCCTCTGCTCCTAGAACCTTCCACTGGAGCTCGGTGGCCCTGCGTGTCTCTCCGCTACCTTGCTACCAATTGGTCAAGACATTGAAGTGAAAGCAAACGTTTGAGCAAATTTGGTGTTTTCAAATGAGCATGGCGAATTCGCGTCGTGGACATATGCGATTTCAGCATTTGAAATGCACACGCGAACATGTCCTCTTGCTGTCGCTGCCGTTGACTCTTGTTAGCATCCACGCTAGCCTCCTACCGGCATCTGCCTTCCATGGCATCTGCTCTGACATCTGTTTCTTTGGCCTGAGCCACGTTAGCAGCCCGTTAACTAGAGAGCAGATTGACTAATCTCTGCATCATCTGGATATCCCGAGCCTAGTCACAGATGACGGGATTAATGGCTCCGGGGAGCGAAGGAGATCAGACAGATGATCTGTGGGGGCCAGGGGAGCGCTCTC
The DNA here is from genome assembly GCA_036023535.2 of Galaxias brevipinnis. NCBI lineage: Eukaryota > Metazoa > Chordata > Actinopteri > Galaxiiformes > Galaxiidae > Galaxias > Galaxias brevipinnis. The sequence goes on along the minus strand of JAVQIZ010142548.1, from coordinate 13,212 downwards.
AGTAAACACCTGATGGCTCCCACCACAATGGGGACACACAGTATGGAGCCACGGTCCCCATGGTTAGGCAACTCCCCGCACACACACACACCACACATGCAACACACACGCACCACACATACAACACACGTAAAGACCATTCCCCTGTTTTGCTCCACCACATGCACTCACACTGTATAACCATGGCATCTGAGTTCTAGCTTCTCTTCCTTGTTTTTTTGTTTGGTGTGATATCTTCTCTCTTTTTTCCTCTGTTCCCTCTGCGTATGTGTGTGATAGAGTTTAGGAACATTCGTGTGAGCGTGTGCGTGTGTGTGTGTGTGTCTGTGAATCCCTCTTTGGGTTTATTCTCTGTAATCTTTTAATGACATGCACTAACAACGCGCTGAGGCTCAGTGAGAGCCCAGGCCACAGTGCATGCAAGCACACACACGCACACACACACACACACACACACACGCACACACACACACACGCACACACACACACACGCACACACACACACACATACACACACACACACGTGCATGCTCACACTCACACACAAGCACACACATGTTAATGCTCAGTGGAAGGCCCAGGCCCCTGAGAGGATCTGCTGGGAGATTAGCCAAATCAGAAAAGCGTTTTAGAGAAGACAGCTTTAATGCGTATCCTACAACACAACACAGATGTGTGTTCGTGTGTGTGTGTGTGTGTGTGTGTGTGTGTTCGTGGGTGTGTGTGTGTGTGTGTGTGTGTGTGTGTGTGTGTGTGTTTCTGCATGTGAAGCAACAGGTTAATGCAAAGACAACTACAAGTTTACCAATTTTACTGTGTGCGAATCTGACTGACTCGCTCACTCCAGATAGGAGGTTTGTGTATGTGAGATGAGAGAGAGAGAGAATTAGAGAAAGAAAGCAGAATAGAGAGAGGAAGAAAGAGAAGGAGAGGGGGGAGAGAGAGAGAATTAGAGAAAGATAGCAGAATAGAGAGAGGGAGAAAGAGAAGGAGAGGGGGGAGAGAGATAATTAGAGAAATATAGCAGAAGAGAGAAAGAGAGGGAGACAAAGAAGGAGAAGGGGGGAGAGAGAGAGAGAGAGAGAGAGAGAGCTCAATCCTTTCCGTTGGCGCCCCGTGAGGGAGACATCTCGGTTGCATCTGGGATGAGGAGCGGACATCCAGTCCAGCTGACTGGGACAGTGAGCCAAAGTGACAGAGCCTCTCCTGGGCCTCGGCCAAGTGAAGCTTCTCGTCTCCCGTCACGAGCTCGACGAGCAGCAAGAAAAACAAAAACAACAACAACAAAAACAACAGGAACCGTCCCGAGATAGACACGCACTCATTATATGAATGATGTGTTTGGCGAACGGAGCCAATGGTACAGTGCTGTTAATGTTAACGTTAGTTCCCGCAGTGACCCCTGGGGATGGCCGTATGCGTTTTATATAGGGGCTGTTTCTCATACGGTTCCCCTCAGCACCCTGTGGACTACTGCCTGGTTCCCATTAAACCCCTGCCAGGAGATTGTTCTGACAAGGAGCCATATTGATTTGATGTAACCTTTCAGACTTAAGGAGGTGGTGCAGCTCAGAGGAAACTATGAAACGTGTCCCTTCTCTCTCTCTCTTTCTCTCTCTCTCTCTCTCTCCCTCTCTCGCTCTGTCGGGTCATGCAGAGGTCAGCGGCAGAAATCAATGTAAGAACAGAAACATGTTTTTGCTCTCAATAGAAGCTCCCTTATTTAGCGTAAACTGTAACAACTGTCGCTCCATTCACTTAAGGCCTTTGGAACAGAATCGACTGACCACATGGCATTTACCAGTCCTTTCAAACAAGATGGGAAGCGTTCCATTCTTTTGAAATTGTTTTATTCATTTCATGTAATACGGACACATTTACTCAATAGCAGTTAACAGGCTTTTAAAAACACATATTAAAACCATTTGAGTGTCATTGAACGTTTGCCCAATGGGTTGAATTGAGCAGTTATTTTTTTTTACACGTTTACATGTTTCAGTATACCATAACATCTACTCTGTATTAGTCTAACCTCTCGGAAAAAAGTTTTAGTCCGTTTTTTATTTTTTCACAAAAAAAAGAAAAGAAAATGTAATGACTATATAGATCCTTGGATAAAAGGTTTCGTTTTGTTTCCATGAAAAAGAAAGAGCAAAGTCACCCCCACACCCCCAGTCAGTAAGAAAATGGTGTGTGCTAAGCAGTAAGCTATGCTACGTCAAACATGTTTTAACTAGAAGGAGCTGACACACATTGACACGTTAGGATCTGAGCGCCATCTTGAACCGATCTGCGTTTGTGGTCTGCCGTTTGTCGTCACATGGGGGGATTACAGGGGAAGTCATTGTGTAACGCTCAGCGGATCCGCAAGCTTTTCTTTTTGTAGTCAAATCGATAAGAGAAAAGAAATCCCGTCTGGTGAAACTCCAGAGTCTATGTGGAACACAAGGAAGCAGGAGAAGAAAGACAAAGAGGGTACAGATAGTTTTACAGAAGGTTGGTGATTTTTTTTTTGTAGTCCTTTAGTCTGAATACTGGCTGACTCCGCAGTCCTTTGCAGAAAGGGATAGTGGGTGTTGTGGTCCAATAGTAGAGTTCATGGTCATGGCAGGCTACTAAGGGTAGTTCCACTGACAATAGTTTCTAGACTCCTCGTAGAAGTCCCAATGAGTGCATATTCTCTCTTGTGATAGATCCATTGTGCTGTGTATGTCCCGCCTCCTTCGCCTGTCCATCGGTGCCCTCCTCCTCCTCCTCCTCCTCCTCCAGTTGAGACACAAGGAAGACTATCGGGTCACCTGAAACGAGAAGAAATCATAAAAGATTAAATGTAATCGAACAGAACATGCCATTTTACCATTACATTAGCTTTTGGCCAAATGTCTGGTGTTGATCAGTCGTTCCCATCAAATGGGTGTTCGCCCTATATTACGCAGCCTTGTATAATATGCCCATATATACATAGCCTTAGAATATATAATATGCCTACATAGCCTTAGAATATATAATATGCCCATATATTCATAGCCTTGGAATATATAATATGCCCATATATTCATAGCCTTGTAATATATAATATGCCCATATATACATAGCCTTAGAATATATAATATGCCCATGTATGCATAGTCTTTGCATAGGTTTCGTTGCTCTAGTGGGTGTGAGGTACTGGTGTGATGTCGATGCGGACGTTGGCCTGCTCCTATCCCTATGTTCCTTCACCGTCGGAGGGAAGGCACAGTTCAATAAGTGGGGGTAGGAAGGTGCGCGCCACGTTTCTGTCGGCGGAGACCCTGGCAAAGCTTGCAGCGCGGCTCTCCTCCCGTCTGGCAGCAGGCGAAACAAGATGCAGCCTCTCGAGTCGCCGCAGCGGCAGCGGGGCCTCCGCCAGACTCTCGCTCAGAGCGGCTGGCCAGCCGCCATGTCATTTAGTCTCTTTGTCCAGACGAGTGCTCTAATCACACACTCATCTCCCCCAAAGCCTAATCCCCCCCCCCCTCGCACTCCTCCCGCTTTGCCCGTTCTCCGCGCGGGCCTTTCACAGCGGCTCCACGGAAGGCTGCCGGAGGGAGCACTCGCTGTCCACCGACGTGCCGGGGCGCCCGTTTGACCCGGCCCCACGTTACCGGCGACGCTCGGGCCCATCCATCTCTCTTCCCCTGCCCTGTCTCTCGTTCAGGCGGGGCCATCCGTCACTGGGTCTCCTCTCCTCTGCCTCTCCAAACCCAGCGAGCGGTGGGAGCCGGCTCGTTTGTCTGAGCGAGGTACTCGCTAACGCGTGGCAGCGGGGGGGCCGGAGAGCGGCGCGGCAGGCTGGGTTACTGGCTCCCCCTCCGCCAGGCAGAGGCGGAGGCAGCCCTATCCGTACCCACTGGGTTCAGGCTCCGCCCCTCTTCCAGCTAGCCCCGTGGCTGATCAAATGGTTGCTTCAGACTCCCTGCTATAAAGCCAGATCACCGCGCTGGCACCCAGCCCCGTTTAGGCACCGACTCAAAGTCCCTCCGGGTGTTGATCCCCCCCCAAGCCACCCCCCGTTTGCCTGTTTAAATACGCCCGTAGGTGACTCTTTCAGTGCCCGTCGAGAATCGGGCTGGAGGCAGTCCTATCTCAGCTCACACGGCTCTTCTGTAGCACCCCCTATCTCTGCGTGTCGGCGTCCAGGCGGATGGCGGCGTCCTGTTCGGCTCGGCCGGCCTCGGGGGATCCGTCCCCAGGTGCGCTCACACGGCCGTGAGGCCCCTGTCCTCCTCCTCCTCCTCCTCGGTAACACTGGAGCACACCAGGGGAAGCCTACAACGAGAGACCGGGGGGAGAAACGCAACCGGAACAGCCTCGACTCGGCTCAAACCTTCCTGCTGCAGTCCATGTGACCTTGAGAGGGCCTCTCAAATTGAGTTCCAGCCGTTGACTTTGCCCTTCGAGGAAAGTACCTTCTCAATACTTTAGGGGGTTTGCTATTCTCAATGTCGAAATACATTATTTTTGTGCAAATTGTTAGCAATTGGAGATGTGCTTTAAACAGTGCCGATGCATATGAATGTATGAATGAGAAAGAGGCAATGAAAGAGAGTGAGCGAGAAAGAGAGGCCCGAAAAGGAGAAAGAGAGGGAGAGAGTGAGAGAGAGAGAGATAGAAAGAGGTAGAGAGAGAGAAAGAGAGAGAGAGAGAGAGGGAGAGAGAGAGAGAGAGAGAGAGAGAGGGAGGGAGAGAGGGGCTGCCATTCCATCACAGTTCTCCTGTGGCTTTGGAGGTGAGGTGAGCTCTGTCTGCTCATCCATATGATATCATTTGCCATTGATCGACTCGCCTTCCATCCCCTCCCCCTTTCCTCCCCCTCTCCTCCCCCTCTCCATCTCTCGTCTGTTCCTCCTCTCCCAGGGAGGGACAGGGAAAAATGACCGCCCCGTATTTTCCCTCTTTCTCCGCCATTGGACGTGAATGCATTAGGCTCGCCTCCTAAACACAGTCAGACCCTCCTCGGTTTGTCCTTGTCCTATTTATTTTTTTCCCTCTCTCTCTCTCTCTCTCTCTCTGTCTCCATTTGTTTTTGTTTTCTCTCTGTTCCTCTCTACCATTTCTGCCGGTTCTTTCCGGTTTGCTCTGCCTCATCTATCTCACCTCCTCCTCCTCCTCCTCCTCCTCCTCCTCCTCCTCTGTTCGCATCTTATCCGTCTCTCTCCTTCATGTCGTCGTCAATTTCAATTTACGCGCCGGCCTTAATGGGACTATAAGAGACGGCTCGATGCTATTGATCGCCACGGCAGCGCATCTTGACCTCGGCGCACGACAAGCGAGGGGGAAAAAAAACAACAACTTTTCATTATCAGGACACCGCCGCATCTGATGCACATACACACACACACACACACACACACACACACACACACACACACACACACACACATACAGTCTCATTGCTCAAAGATCTGGATACGAGCAACCGCAAATATTTGTGCTCTCTTAGATCACCAGAGGCGAATCAATGCTAAAACCTTGTCGGGCTCTGACTGGTATCCATTGATCGGATGAATGTCTGGTGTAAATGCCAAAGATTATGGTAAAGAATTACTAGAAACCTACGCTGTGATCACCTTCATCAGTGGATGATTTATTTTGAATGATTCCATTCAACTTTTTTACTGTATTTTACACATACAATCACTTTCTCTCTTTATCTCTCTCTTCTTATCTCTCTCTCTCTCTCTCTCTCACTCTGTCTCTCTCTCTCTCTCTCTCTCTCTCTCTCTCTCACTCTGTCTCTCTCTCTCTCTCTCTCTCTCTCTCTCTCTCTCTCATCAGGGCTATCAGCCAAGAGTCCCCTTTTGCATTCCAGAGGCGTCGGGATCCCGCTCTAATTGGACCGCTGTGCAGTGAGGAGGACGGCGCGATGAGGAGGAGGGTTGCGAGGTGACGAGGAAGGTGAGGTGTGCCGCGGCACGTGAGAGGTGAGGCCGAGGAAGGAGCAAAAGGTGTAAAAAAAAGGGCCAAGAATCCCAATCAACTACGTGTTTGTGCGACGGCGTGAAGAGGTGTGTGTGCGTGTGTGTGTGTGTAGTGTGTGTCTGCGCACGTGTGTGTATCAGGTGGATCCTCTCCCTATCCCACTCCTCCAACGCTTCCAGCTATCCCAGCTTTTTCAGACCAGGGCTGCCATAAATTATTAACCCTGAAAACAAAGGTCTGCGCCCAGCCATGAATAATGAAGGCTGAAGAAGGAGAGAGACCGGGAGAGAAGAAGAGGAGGCTGGAGTGCGTGGGTTGTGGGGTTGTGGGGGCGCGGGGGGGGGGCAGGGGTAACTGACACGCGCACACACACCCCCTTCAGTGACTGACAGCTACAGGCCTGCTCAGGTCAAGACAAAACTCCGAAGGGCCAACCGGGACCAACAGGGGCCAAACAGAAAAATACATATCTTTGTACACACACACACACACACTCACAAACGTGAGACAAGCAAGGCATCGAAAAAGTGCTGCTACAAGTGTGGAAGGTAGACGTGGATGTTTTTTTTTTCTTTAGCCGTGAGTCACATAACGTGCATGTCAGACGCAGGCAAGCGTTACTGCTGAAGGCGGTGCTAACTGCCGTGTGTATGTACGTGTGGGAGAGAGAGTCTCCTTTTTCTGCCGGTTTGTGCTTCCACGCACGTGTGTGTGTGTGTGTGTGTGTGTGTGTGTGTGTCTGTTGCCTGTGCTGTTGGGCTTGTTTATGTCGGCCTTGTTTCCTGCTGCTGCCGCAGAGAGCGTTTGATGTCAGTTCCAAGATGGGCGGGAGAAGGATGCAGCAGGATGAGAGCGAGGGAAAGAGAGAGTGAAAGAGAGAACGAGGGAGGCAGAGGGAGCGAAAGAGAGAGAGCGAGAGAGACGGGGAAGAAGCACGGGGGAGAGAGAGAGAGAGAGAGAGAGAGAGGCAAAGGAATGGCACAGGGAGACAGTACGCTGAGGAGGGGAAGTGGGTCACGCAGCAGTGGGTCCTAGTGTGTGTGAGAGAGACTGTGTGTGTGTGTGCGTGTGTGTGTGTGTGTGTGTGTGTGTGAGCAGGTCGTGGAGGATTTGGATGAGTCCGGACCAGCATGAAGTGGGGGACCAGGGTGCTGGGAGGGCTGGGCGGCCACCCACCTTGGTGGTCTTGACTTTGTTCCCCGTGCTGCAGCTCCAGCCCGTCAGGTCCGGTAGCACCTTGCACTCCTCGCCGTCCATGCAGGGCTGCATCTGGCACCACCACTTCTGGGCCACGATGGAGGCTGGGGGAGCGAGGGAGGGGGAGAGAGACAGCGTAGGAGAGAGCGAGAGAGAGAGAGAGAGAGAGGGAGAGAGAGAGAGAGAGAGAGAGAGAGGGAGAGGGAAAGTGATGGTGTGGACAGGAAGGAGAAAGGGATAGAAGGAGGAAGTTGAAGTTTTTTTGGGGACAAGTCAAGCGTGTGCTGTAAAACATGTGCACTGAACAACAGTGGAAGCCAAACACACAATGTATAGCGGTGCCCTTAACCCGTCCATCTGTTTCCTTGAGATTTCCTCTACCTGTGCATCCATACCGACTGTGTGGCACCCCGTCCCACTCTGTTCCCATCTCGGCAATGCCTGGACTCCCCGGTGCTACACCCGGATCTGGCTGGCCCTACAACCCCCTGTCTCTACTGCCACTAGGACCCTGCAGCCACGGCCTCCCTGTAGCCTGCCAGCCCACACCAAGGGAAGGGGCTGAACATCTTCCCGGGGCGGAGAACGCGTTTCGTCACTTTCTTTTTTTTTTGCCTCCTGACGGTTTCTGTTTCTCATTATCGTCTTCCTTTTGGCTGCGTGTTCCCGCTCTCCTTGTTTTACATATATTAGCATGAAAGGCTTTTCCCAATGATTGGCTGAGTGCTCCTGGGAAATCTAACATTTGCTGTCAAAATGAACCGCCGCGCCATCTCCTACACACGCCGCATTCTCAGCCAGTTTGGATTGAAAGAAGAAGAAATGAAAAAAACGGGAAGCTCATTTAAGCCACTCAAGATCAATGGGAGGATTTACATCATAGTTACATCAGCCTAATACAAAATAACGAGTGATTTCCAATAGTGGCAAGAGTCAAACAGAGCAATTTGTCTGTATTTTCTCCATTTAGGGCTACCTAAAACACTCTGGCTTCTCCAGTGATCGTCTCCCTCGCTTAGATTAGTAACTCGTGATGCAGTTTACCAAGCCATGAATAGCTGCTGCCTGGCTAAACTTTATCAATGGAGAGAAGGGGGGGATGGGGGGGAGGGGGGGCGGAGAAGGCCTACGCTCGAAGCATAGTGGAAACACTCCATTTGTGGACCCTCTCGACCACCATCCTCCACACACACACACACACACACACACACACACATTCACAATGAGCTCGCCTACCGTCTACGCAAGAGGGCATGTTCCTAGTGGTGCCGGCGACCTGGCCGGGGAAGCAGGAACACTTGACGGTCTGAGAGCGCTCCTCGATTTTGTTCTTGTTGCAGCAGCGATGAGCGGCTATCACCTCACAGGTCCCCGCCTTCACGTGCACTGGAGAGAGAGAGAAGAGAGGGGGGGCAATAGTGTGAGATAGAGGGTTGTACACACACACACACATATGCACAAACACAGCCATTGATTGCATTTGGGACCATACTGCCACAATATTGTGAGATATCGCTTTGTACATGCACACACACACACACACACACACGTTTGATTGCATGTAAGTCCAAACTGTCACAGTGCTGTAAGATATTGCATTGTACACACACACACACGCACACACACACACACACACATTGATTGTCTGTAGGACCATACTGCCCCAATAATGCTTGATATAGCTTTGTCCATGCACGCACACAGACACACACACACACACACACACACACATATGGACTTTGATGGAGAGTGATGCTGCCACGCCCATACATGGAGTGAACAGAGCGGAGTGAACAGAGGTGAGGCCACGTCCAGAAGGCTGTGCTGGCCCACTCACTGGTACGCCCCGGGAATTATGCAGGAGAGCAGCCATCAGGCAAATCCCCCCAGAGTGAGTTAACATGGCAGGAACAAAGAGCAGCCTTTCTACATGGAAGGACCTGTGATGTCAACACACAGCCCTTTCATGTGGATCTTTCATCCTCAACATGAGATGCCAAGGACGGACAATGGGCTTTGTAAAACAGGAAGTGTTTGTGTGTCTGTGTGTGTGTGTGTGTGTGTGTGTGTCTGTGTGTGTGTGAGAGTGGAGGCCTGTGTGTTTGTGTGTGTACCAATGAATTTGTTTTAGTGAGCTGAAAGTCAAACCCAAGCCTCAGAAGTCTATGTGTTTTACGATACCCAGTGGAAGGCACTCCGATTTCCATTACAAAAGAGCCAAACCACATTACAACAAAGAGTGCAAACAGCATGGCAATGAAAAAATGAAATAGCAAACAATGCCTGTGTTCTGTCTAAAAGAGTGCTTAAAAGTGAGGGGCGCTTAAATGAAAAGGCCTGTATGAATATATTAAACGGAGGTTTTGAAAAGTTCCCTCCGTTTGCTCAGTTAATGAGTAAGAGACAAAGCAACAATCTGGCAGAGCGCAATCCAATTAATATAACAGCAGCATTTAGAAAAACAACTCTCCATTTCTCATCCTCTTCTTTTTCGTATTTTCTCTCACTTTCTCAAAGCAACTCTCGCACTCATAAACAGAGCGTTTTTTTTAATTACAGACAGACCTGCCAACAGACCCAGCTTGGGAGCAGAAACATACAGTAAACACAAACAGATAAAGACACACACAAACGCGGACATGCGCTCACACACGTATGCACACACGCTGTGACCGGTCATAAGCGCTTGAAACCGCAATGCTAGGGGTAAAAGTGGAATTTACTGACCTCATTCTTTGTTTGATTTACTTTATAGAAAATGATCAGCTGGAATCAGCTTTAGTGCTCATGAGATTAAACACCCTAGCTAACCTAAATTACACACATGTGTTCACATGTTGCTGAGAAGTGTGAGATGGAGAGGAATTGAGTTTGTCCAAGACAGGACACTTCTTTGACTTACGTTAGACCTAGTTGCTCTAGAGCCCTGTCACTGCACTCTATCTGATTCTGAACATTGGTCTGAAACACTTGACACACTAGTATTGTATTATTTTATAATATTATTGTATTAATATATTATTGTATTGTGATATTGTTATATTATAGTATTATATTATATTGTATTGTATTATATTGTATTATACTATTAGATTATAGTATTGTATTACATTGTACCTTTATTATATTCTAGTATTATATTGCAAATGTCAGTGTCTGAAGTGAATTATTGAAGATGAAAATTAAATATTTGAGATCTACAATATTTGTGACATTGTGTAATGGCAACTGTCTAGCGTGCAGAAGTGGGGTGGATGTTCTTCTCTTGAGAATTAGCCAAATAATAAATCAATATTGGCTTTATAACAATATAATAGATATAGAAATCTACATTTTTGGAGAAACACTAAATCTGATATTCTAAATAATTTACACCTGATGTTTCCTATTCAAAAATCGTAGCCTGCATGTCCCAGTGGAAGTTTTGGCTATTCAAAAGGTTAATGTGTTGGCATAGAGCTGATTAGATCCGCCCCCAGTAACTGGATTTAACTCCAAGAAGTAGCCAATGCCATGTTCAATTTCCCACCTATATAACAAAACAAATTTCATGAAAATAATTTCAGATTAAG
>JAVQIZ010142485.1:15000-16271 GCA_036023535.2 Galaxias brevipinnis | reverse complement strand
TATATATGTACTATTAGAATCCACAATGAAATAGAAGCACGTAAGTATCCTCAACGTAACCCTTGTTTATGATTTGGCACTGGTCTCATTGACAATCCAACCGTCTTTCCCAGAATAGTAATTTGGAGTGAGGTAATTACTTTAATGAACAGCCCTTTACAGCGCTGCTGTAAAAAGCTGTATTAAATGGATTCGCAGACAGGAGCACATACCATTACATGTAGTAAAAAATGTAAGCAGCTGACTTTGAAGTTTAACTCTGTACTGCTTAATTACAAAATAGCGCATGGCAAACATTGTTTAATTATCTGTCAAAATTATGGAAGCAAAACTAAAAGAAAATATTATGTAATCACATAAATTGTTAGAACATGCATACACATATTAAGATATTAATTGTGGGTTAGGTATCTTATGTTGCTAGATGTACATGTTATTCACAGACTGGGTGGTATTTGTAGTGCTGGGCTTGGTTACAGTATTAAATCCTTACTAAAATGAAAACCTTTTTTCACAGTTTGGAATTGACTGCATTACCTGTTTTACCCGTTATGTGTCTTGACCAATATGGTCCAGTTAGTGTGTGACTGAGAGCTAAACCGAAAAATTTGTCAAAATGAACATAAATGGCAATTTAGCTCAAAGGAAGGACTACATGTGCAAAACATCCAACCATATTGGATATGGTCATGATCTGCATATGACAAAGGGATTTAGTTAGTTCATTATTTCTATTTCATTCTCCATTTCGGAATAGAGGAACAGCTATCAAAATCTGAGGATGGTCTTACTTTTTTCATGTAGCCTTTTCATCTGTGTTTTATATTCACTATGACATTTTTATACAATCCATTCATGCTTAATAATTGAAGATTTATATTACGTTTAAACGACTATTTCATTATACAAACTGTTTGCATAATATTGCATGAACAACAACTTATTATTATTTGACAAAACGATGCATGCTAAACTAAGAGAGAGGTTTCAGCACATTGTTAGTATTGCTCATTTAGAAAACATTATATATATACTATATATATATATATATATATATATATATATATATATATATATATATATATATATATATATATGTATATGATATCATAATTCTGAATCATCTTGAAAAGTTATGCCACAGTGGGTCAACTGTCAAAATCTGTGGATTGTCTTGTCATTGAAATATAAGCAATGCTACACTAGCACGGCCATTGTCTAAATTAAAAAACATTGCTCTATTTTAATTATGAAAACATAAAGTATGAACA
>JAVQIZ010142485.1:0-10000 GCA_036023535.2 Galaxias brevipinnis | reverse complement strand
CATGTACTGAAATATCAAGAAGTAGAGCCAGGGTAACAAAATGAGTGGTGTGCAAACAGACCCGCCACATATCTTCTTCGGACAGAACCCGAGGCCTAGTCCAGTAAGTTCTATGTGAACCTTTGTAGTTAGTCTGCAGTCAAGCAATAAGGAATGATCCATTTTAACAAAACTCAAAGTCCTGATGTTATAACTGTTGATAGGCCTATATCAGCATTCCCTAACAGTAGCCCAGTGGATAACAATGCAGGCAAGACTTGCTGTAAAAAAATATATATAAAAAAATAAACTGAATGACTATGTAATTACCAGGCAAATGCATTTTATTTGACACTGTTCACAGACAAAGTGGAAGGCTTGCCAATACATTCATTGGTTGCATGACACTATACTGCAGGTACCAAATGCAAACATTTTAAATGGGCATTTATTGATTTATTTTTAAAGAATGTCATTTTATATTGTATTGCATACCCCAGTATGGCACAATCAAGTTTACACCAAATCTCCATCTTCTCTATCTTTAAACAATATATCAGAATTTTTGTTTTAAGCTGAATAGGAATCTCCTCTGTAAGATTTCATACTAATCTTATAAAACAATTGTTTCAAATGAAGGAATACATTTTGAAAGAAGGATTAGGTCTTGTCAATAATTTTTATAATTAATAGATCAATAACATCACAAATATATATTTTTAGCTGTCACAGAACATCGCGTTGCTTTATACACCACAGAGGAAAATAGTTAATACAAGAAAAACAAGTAGCAGCTTACATAACAAAAACATTTATAATATCAATGTATCTCCTAATATAAATAGGAACAAAATAGATTGACAGTAGTAGTACAAAGTACATTGTGCGTTGCCAAAGCAGTTTGCATTGAGACTGACAGATTCTTAAGCAAATTCCAAACGTGCCACAAGCCTACAAGAAGCAAGGTAGCTTACAATATGACACTGATAGTTGCCATAACCACATTGTTAACAATCACTAAAAAGCATCACATACATGACTTGCATGCCTTGTCGGCCTGTAATGTCCCAAATAGTTGATATGGAAATATGTAGACACAATGTTCTGACCTCCTATAAACTTTTTTGCACAGCCTTCACTGGCAAGCACACATTCGTTTTCAAACAACTGAAAATCTCTGGCAGTCAGTTGTATTTAAAGACAGGTTAGGAGCATGGGGAAAACTTTGTCAAATAAATCCACAGTGTTTAGTATCATCCAACATCACAGTTCCGGTAAACATGGTCTCCTTCGAGGTTGTTGTGCGTTGCAGATGGTGGCCTCAGCTTGACAGGTGCTCAGTCAGTACTTCCCCGGCAACTCACAAACGCACAGGTTTGACAAGCTGTACCAGCAGAAAATCTCTTTGAAGGTCTTCCTCATTTCCTGGCTGCGAAAGGCATAAATGATGGGGTCAATGACAGAGTTACACATGATAAGGATCAGGTACATGTTAAAATGGGACATGAAGCAGGTGCAGTAGGGGTTCCTGGGGCAGGAAATCATGAGAATGAGGTGAAGGAAAAAGGGTGCCCAGCACACCACAAACACGCCTAGCAGAATGGTGAGGGTAATGGCGCCCTTCATGTTGGCCCGCTGGCGGATGGGGGCATTGCCTGGAAGCGCAGCAATCCTTTTTATGTGCAGGCGCGCCAGCATGAACATGTGGACGTAAAGGGAGGCCATAAGCGCCAGCATGGTTAAGAACATGGTGATGAGGCAGATGAGCACAGTGGTGCTCTCCGAGTACACAATGAAGAGGACGCCCGACATGGTGCAGCACGTCCATATGCACGTGATGACCATCAGCGCACGCCGCAGGGTCACAATGTTGTGATAACGAAGAGCGTAGAAGATGGTGATGTAGCGGTCAACCGCAATGGCCAGTAAGCTACAGATGGACGCCAGCAAGGAGCTACAGATCAGAGAGTCGAAAACATTGTCCATGCTCTTTATCAGTGTGCCTGGGATGGTTAGGTTGCCTCCATTGATAAGGGCTATGACGATGGTCTCAGACGCGTTAGAGACGCTGACCAGCATGTCAGCCACGGCCAAGCTGCAGATGAAGAAGTACATAGGTGAATGGAGGTTCTTATTCTTGATGACAGCGGTAATGACTAGAATGTTCTCCAGCAGGCTAACGATGCCTAGTGTGAGAAAAACCTCTGTTGAAATCAACAGTTGTTCATAACATCCAGTGGATGAAGCTTTCCCCTGAATTAACAAATCTTGGTTTACAGGCAAGGTGCCAGAGCCGTGGCTCCTGTTGTAGGAGCTTTGAGTCCATCCATGAGTGGTATTCATGTTGTCTCTGTTAGCGCGTGTATCCTCTTTGTGGTACTTCTGTAAACAATCCTTGTCTGTGAATATTAATCCATCCGTCTTGGAGGCATATGATGTTATCAGTATGCGTGACTGCTCCACCACTCTCCCATGCCCAAAGGTAGAGTTGCAAAAAAAGATCGAGGCACAGAAAAACTTCTCTCCCAAAATTAAAATCTCTTTTTTCCCAATCCTCTAACTATTATACTCCGGTGTCCAAAACATCTGCCAATGTTACACTCCGTCCACAACACAATCTCCCCTGTGCTCTGCTCTCATCTATCAATTCAAGTTAACAAGCTGGAGAGATAAAGAGTGTGTGGTTGAATAAAGTCAAGAGATGTGTAGGACGTCACACCAAAAGATTCTTGATAATGAAAAACAGAACTCGAGGTTACAATACATTATAAAGATAAATTAACATAGAGTTAAACATGAGAGGAGTTCGGCAAAAAAAACATGAATGCACGAAAGGACACCGCACGGCAAAGACAGGAACGGAGAAATAGAGAGAGAGAGAGAGAGAGAGAGAGAGAGAGAGAGAGAAAAAAAGCTAGCTCTATTGACTGGTACACCTCATAGGGAGAGAGCAGAACACTCATGGAGTGCGCAGGCAGCCAGATATTCTCTTAGTGCAATATCCTCTTTCCCTTTACCTCATTCCACGTTTATAGATTCAACAACAGACCTCAGGATGGCACTTCCCACTGCAGTCTTCTCCTAGGGAGGAGCAATTTAAGGGTACATTGATAAATAGGTAGATGGATACACTGAAGATTTTACTGTCTATCAGATGTGTGCAAACATTAAATAAAACTCTTCCTTAAACGTAACTCGACAAGACATCCATCACATATTGTCATGGTATCAATATTTATTGTCTTGTCTTTGCTGTGCCTGCCTGCTGAATTAGGATGTGCAACATGCAGCAACATTATTCATATGATAGTATGTTTTTAGTAGTGTTGCAGGAAAACTATATAGAAAACAAACATGTCAATATCACAAGGAGGTTACTGTTAAAACACTACATTTCAAATAAACCCACCCAGCTCCATAACTAGACAAGTGTACATATCCACATACATTTCCTGAGCTAATCTATTTGGTAATTGAACAATCTTTTAAGTTATGGTTGACATGGTCTATGGTCCCTCTATTGGTCACAAAGATTTTTTTGTCATCCACATAATTTAGTTCCCAATCAACCAATCAACCTTCTGCTCTAATGCTTTTAAGTTACATTACATTACATTACAGTCATTTAGCAGACTGTTTTATCCAAATAGTGCTTTCAACATGAGAAGATGAAAAAGGTAAATAAATAAGCGCATCCATAGCCCAATCGCAAATCAAAAAAGGATGCAAATCAAACCTAATTCACTCACCAACCTAATTGCGTAGTCATTTAAAGCCTTGGCATCAGCAATAAACCTACTTTAGCAAAGGAAAGGCCTTTTCTCTAGGTAGATTAAATACGTATTTGTATCTGTAACCATGGCAGAAGTATAACTATGTCACATAATGAAATTAAACTGACTTCTCTTAAAGTCAAAATATAATTTTAAACTTGGTTACTGCTATCTGCTAATTTAATCATTTAAAGTTTCTGAATCAAAGTTTAGTAAACATTGTAAAGCAAAGAATGAATCATATCGTGTGATAAAGTTATTTTCTAAACTTTACCCGTAAACTTGTTTTCAACCAGTGCATTCTTACAAAATCTATATTCGTGACTCTATGCCACTTTCAAGCCTCCTCATGCCACTGCTGGGATTTAAGATAATAAAACATATTACCATTACAATATAACATAATGTTAGTATAAATCATACATCCTTTGTCCAGTATGGTTATAAATTATTAAAAACCTTTATAACCACTGTTTGAAGTAATGTGCCCTACCTTGTGCATGAATGTGCGTTTTCTGCTGTAGTACTTTTCCAGTACCAGCCTGACAGAAGCCAAGAATTGGTATGCTTCAAATTATGTAGCTCTTACAATGCAGACTTTATTAGTTGTTTTTTTACAAACTTATGATTTGTTACTTGTAAGGTCTTGTGTGAAAAAATATACAAATATGTTCATGTCCTAGAGTGAGATTAATTAAAAAGTCCAAACACATTCCATCTTCCTTTGTAACTTTATGTAATGCATTTTTTCATCACTTTTTATGCCTTTTGGAGCTCACAGAGTGCTCTTCTTTGCTGAGACTCAGTATTCAAAACATTTCTGAAAACACGTACATGGAAGGGTGCAACTGCAATAGCTTTCTCATTTCCATAGCAACAAGCTCATCATATGAATTAATGCTTGGAAAGGAATGGAACAGACCATAAACAAAAGCCTATGGCTATTGATTAAAAGTAAAATCCATTCTTAAACTAGTATATCTGTAATAAAATAGTGACACAAAAAACACCAAAACATTGTTTATTAACCATTTAGTATGCTTGAAATGCATTAATAGATATACTGTACCTATAGACTGTTATGGAGGGGGAGGCTGTGGCTCATGAGGTAGAGTGAGTGAGTCGTCCAGTAGGCGGCTGTGGCTCAGGAGGTAGAGTGAGTCGTCCATTTGGCAGATCAACTCCCAGCTCCTCCTGTCCACGTGTCGAAGTGTCCTTGAGCAAGACACTAAACCCTGATGTGCAGGCAAGTGCCTTGCATGGCAGCTCTGCCTCCATCAGTGTGTGTGAATGGGTGAATGACAAGTTACCAACACTAAAATACATCTTGGGTTTGCAGGCACTGCCTTCACCTGTACTCAAGTGAGTGACCGAAGAAAGTTCCCAGCAAACATAACCTGTGGGCTTACTGTGGCCAGTGGGGGTTTGGGTTAGCCCACACAACACCCACGTAACCCCTGCAAGCCCAGACTGGGCCTGAAAAAGCTTTTCAGAATGTGGCTTACTGAGGGCAGCAGAAGCTGTACAGCCTAGAACATTTGAATTTCCAAGTATATTGTTGCTCACTGTTTATTTATTTTAAATTGGCTTACCAACTCACTTGCCCATGGCACATTTACACATCACTTTTCTCGGGTGCTTAAACAGGAGCTTTAAACAAGCGCCACACTTGCCCAAGAGTCCTTAGAGACATGTTTATTGAGGGTCATAGGATGCTGCTCCTCAGCAAAAACTCCGCAAATTGGTAAGAGATAAGACACTGGTTTATTTGAGGCCTGTAATTAAGCTATCCTTTTGCCAATGAATTATGCGAAGTCCTTTTAACTTTTCCTTTTACATTTGCTTTGCCTGTCCCCATATTCCAATTAACTTTTTTACTTCAGTATTATTTTCTTTATACATTTCTTCAGCATTTGCTTTTTACATTTCCTTTTGGGATTTCCTTTTCCATTACTGTATGCATTTCTCCTTCATTTATGCAAATGATTGGGCTGTCATTTAAAATGTGTCACGGGGTCAACTTTTCGCCTATTGGTTGATCGACATCAGAGTCCATGGATTGACTATTGACTTTTGTTTTTAATAAAGTGCTGAAACAGTCTTCTCTTCCAAATCCAGGAAAACTAGCATCCTCGGTTGCTAGGAGTTGGGCAATACGAGGGGACACAGTTGGCTCATTGACTGACAGTGCCAATATAAGTAAATTGGTAGAACGAGCAGTTGGCCAATGTCCTATTGTGGATTTAAAAACTCGAGGGGTTTCTGCATCATGTTTACTAGACACCAGCAGTACCATCACAGAAAGCTTCTTCGGGGAACATTTGTCTGTGGACAAACATTTTGTCTGGGGGCAAACATTTGAATTACAAATG
Source organism: Galaxias brevipinnis (assembly GCA_036023535.2). Classification (NCBI taxonomy): domain Eukaryota; kingdom Metazoa; phylum Chordata; class Actinopteri; order Galaxiiformes; family Galaxiidae; genus Galaxias; species Galaxias brevipinnis. The sequence goes on along the minus strand of JAVQIZ010142485.1, from coordinate 3,876 downwards.
GTATTGTTACTCACTGTTAATTTATTTTAAATTGGCTTACCAACTTGCCTCTGGCATATTTACACATTTCAACTTTCGCTTTAAGTTTCACTCCCAACTTGCTGTTACATGGCACTCCCAACTTGTGCTTTTTACATGAGCTACCGACTTGCTCTTGCACGGTACCACCAACTTGAGCCTTTTTTCTAGAGGGTAGTAGTGCATGTAAAATAGTTTCAGTCTAGTGTTCATCAACAACCATACATGTACATAAAGGCAAGAGACCACGGGAATCTTGGGTTCATGGGAAACCTACCATACTATATAGAAAGCCAGAAAAAAATCTAGTGTGTCCCAATACCAAAAATGTATGTACAGAACATACTTTGCCAGTGCAGCTGAAGTACCTCCTAAAAGAAAAATGTAGCAATATGTAATTTGAGATGCAGTGTTTGTGTGCTAGAGACCGACCAGCCCCCTGCAGTTCCCAGGATTGACCAAAAGATATCCGGAAATCACCCTAGGCTTTTGGGCCATCTGATGCACGTCTGCAAACCATAGAAGTGGCTTTAAATATATACTGTAGATGTATATATAGAATACATTTTATGAATTTTATGATCCTCAGACTGCGTTGGGGATGTGGACAGCCCTTTGGATTCAATGTTAGCTCTTGATCCAGCTCCTGTCCTTTGGTATCTCTGGCACCAAGACGTTAGCAGCAGATCCTTTAAGTTCTGTAAGTTGCAAGGTGGGGCCTCCAAGGATCAGACTTGTTCCTCCACATCCCACAGATGCTCGATCGGATTTGGAGGCCAAGTCAACACCTAGAACTCTTTTTTTTTTGGTTCCGAGTGAGTTTTTTTAAGTGTCTCCAACAGCCCAAATCCCTCCTTTCCTTATATGACATATATTTGATCTAATTTCCTTTCGACTGTGCCTTTCAAGCTGTTCAAGCGTCTTTTTGAGGTTTATGTTTAATAGAGTCCCAATCATTCTTTTCAGTGGCTGATGGCCACCTTACTTTAGGGTTTTGGTCACTGATCTTCTCCTTGGATGTTCTTTTTGGCTGACTGGCCTCTACCACCTTACCTTCTTGTCAGTTACTTTGGTTTGTGTCCAGCCGCTGGCCTTCATTCGACTTACTTGCTTGACTTCTTAAGAAGTACAAGTAAATACGATGCTCTTTCCTCTCCTTACTTAAGCACCTTCTTACTTTGGTGTCTTCTCAAGCCCCTTACGGTTGTTAACTTTTCCCAGTCACAAGGGCAGATCTGGTGACATTTGGTTATGATTGCATTGGTTTCTGAAGTGCTTCTCGGGCTCATAGTTGTTAGGGTCAAAACGGTGTCAACAATATATCTTTCACCCCCACTCCCGCAGACTCTTGGAGTCTTTTTAACTTCAGTTCCAATTTGCAACCCAAAGACCCATTTGCAACCATGCTTTAACTTCCTGGCTGATGTCTTGAGATGTTTCTTCAATATATCCATCATTTTGCTTTCACATGATGCCATATGATCTATTTTGTGAAATGCACCACAATCTCCTGCAGCAAAGCACAGCCACAACATGACGCTGCCATCCCTGTGCCACACGGTTGGGATGGTGTTCTTCGGCTGGCAAGCCGCCCCTTTTTTCCACCAAACATAAGGATAGTCATTAGGGCCAAACAATTTCATTTTAGTTTAATCAGACCAGAGTACATTTTTTCAAAAGATCCTTGGCTCCATGTGCTGTTACAACCCATAGTCTGAAATGTTTTTCAAGTTATGTCGGTATAAGACTCATATAAGTTTTATTGTGGACAAAGACATTTTTGTACCTGTTTCCTCCAGCATAAGGTAATTTGCTCTTGTTCTGGGATTGATTTGGACTTCTCGCACCAAAGTACATTAATTTCTAGGAGACAGAATGAGCAGTATGACGGCTGTGTGGTTCCATGGTATACTAGTGCATGATAATTGTTTGGATAAAGATGTGATTGGAATACTAGCTATGCTTCGAACCAAGCAATCAAATTATTTAATCTTTTTTTTTATGCTAACATTAGCCTATAGTAGCCTATATAAAGCCTACAACGGCTTTAGCCTTTAGCCACTAGCCAGACCAATAACGCAATAGCGGTGCTGCTCCAGTAGTCAGGCCAAGGCTCGGTGAGAAACACTCCATGTTCTGGTGACATTAGAAACAAGTTCTGGTTAGACTGACTTTCAAAACAAGTCATGATGAGACTGACTTTACGCACAGCCAACTGAGAATGACACCATCTTGTAAACACATCTTGGATTGTAAACAACATTTACTTAGACTGACTTTGAAAACAAGTCGTGATGAGAATGACACCAAGTTTTGACAAGAAATCAAAAAGCTTTGAAAGCAAGTTTTAGCGACAATGACCACAAGTTTTGATGAGATCGATAGAAAGTACGACTGAGACTGATACGTGTTCTAAAATGGACACCATACATAGATATAAGTCTCACAACATTTGAAGGAGGGTATTCAATAATGCTGAAGACGTTCACAGTCACTGTTGCAAAAAGATTTTCTCCCAGAACCACTTGCGGCATTATGCAAATTAGTTATGATGTAGTAATTGCCTAATGGACTACAAAACAAAGTGCTTGTTTTCACAAGTTGTGCAATAGTGTTCTGGCCCGTGTCCGGTCCAATAATATCATCACGATTGTCAATCAGAGGGTTCCAGCCACATTCTGCGCAAAGGCACACACTGGGTGTGATTGCTATGGTAAGTTGAGGCCGGGTCCGGCACAGTGACCACTGCTCTCTGGGAAATGTATACATTGAACACATAGCTTGTTGAGTAATAGCAATGCCCACTTGTAAAGGTTCAATAGCTCTAAAGCGTCTGTCCTTTTCCTTGCAATTACATCTTGTAGTCAGATCGGCCAAAAACCTTAAAGCGATATTTTACCTATTTCCGAGCTTTTGATATGATTTTCATCATATACCAATGTTGTATTTTACACATGCTATTGTCATTTAGCGCTTCACAATCCATCAGCAGAGTGTCAAACAAGTCGGAAAATTACTCTATTGCGTTATAGGGGGTCATGCCTTAATTAAAAAAAAAAAAAAAAAATACACTCATTTTCAGCTAGGGGGAGAGCCTTTTCTGTTTCTCAGTTTGGTTCCTGCAATGAGTTATGGGCATTGTGGTGTACAGTGAATTAACCATTTGAATGCCGGTGGCTTACGTTGAGCCTATGACTCGAACTTGTTCAATATACTTGTTTAATATAGCCTAAACAAAAACATATCATTTTAGAAAATTAGCGAAGTATCCCTTTAAAGCAAACTGCAATTGACCAATTGACCAAACTACAATTTAGCCCTGTGATAGACTGGCGAGCTGTCCAGGGTTTACCCAGCCTCTCGCCCTGTGTCGGCTGGAATAGGCTCCAGCCCCCCCGCGACCCTGCAAAGGATAAGCGATATAGCTAATGGATGGATGGATGGATGCAATTGACCAATAAAGCTAAGTAGCTCTTTTTATGCAGTCCTGTCACCTAAAAAGTTTTTGCACATGTCTTTCAAGATTGCTGATGGGAACCGAACACCTAATAATAAACTTTGTGATAAGCATAAGGTTTTCACTTTCGACTTACTTAAGCAATAATGTGATCAAGAATCAGCCAAATGTATAACGTCAGATACTTTGTTCCCAGAGAATATTGGTATTTCCCACATATGAACTGTACAACTAGTCCATCCATCCATCCATTTTCCGCTGCTTATCCGGGGCCTGGTCGCGGTTGTAGGGTTTCTGGCTACTACTTCGTGTGTAAATTACTCTTTATCAATTTTTGTAGATTATCAATTAATTCATAAATTAAATATCATAATCGATCAAGGTGATGAAGGGTAATTATT
>JAVQIZ010142462.1:0-12610 GCA_036023535.2 Galaxias brevipinnis | reverse complement strand
CAATTTAAATTTTTTTTTGGGGGGGGGGGGTGATTCATATTTTTGTTATAGTATATTGATTATTGGCATTTATAATATAGTCCTCAATTAATTTAAGTCAGTGATCTAAATATTTGAATTTCATTTTCAAAGTCTTAATTTTTTTATTAGTTCAACATGAAGCCCTGGGTTAGGCAACAGCGTCTCGTAATCCAGCCAAAGCGAAGGCCCTTTGTGAAGCAGCGTCTAGTAATCTAGCCAAAGCGAAGGCCCTCTGTGGGTTAAGCAATGCCGTTGTGATAAGAGAGATGGAGTACAGAGGAGGTGGAAATCTGAGGACAAATAGGATGCATACACTGGATTAATGGTCGACAACCTGGCAACCCAATCAGACATGCCAGGATACGGAGAACGTGATAAGAATGTAATGGAGCATTAATTCAATACATAATCTTACGACGCAGCATAATGCGTTCCACGATTAATAACGTTTCAGATCGTACGGTGCTATTGTTTACATGTCACAGTTTAAATACAGAGTACTTATCTCACTTTGCCCTGTATGTGATAACGCTCCTTAAACTAATTTAGCTAAGCCTAAAAGAAGAAGAAAAATAAGCAATATAGAGCCATAAAGATCAGTTTCTATCTACACCCAGTGGGAGCCAAGCTGGTGCAGATGTCCTGATTTAATTAATGACTTGCTGTGTTGAGAGTCAGCAGGAAATGTTGTAACTAGAACAACTTATCTGTCCTCACCCTCCGCTTCTGACAAGAAAAGAGAGCAGATATTTCACATTACTCTAAACACATGTCCAGAAACAACTTCTTTTTTTTTCTTTGACTGCCTCGTGTTTCATAACAGTGTCTTTATCAGCACAAACACACACTTACACTCACACACACACACACACTCGCCCACACACACACACACACACACACACACACACACACACACACACAAACACACACACACACACACACACACTCCCCCACACACACACACACACACACACACACATTCTGCTCTACAGATTCAACTCACACACACACCCACAAAGCACACCCCCTTTTCCCCCGACGCTTAGCAACATAAAGTTCCATATAAGGGCAAGGCGATGATGTCATGCTACATAGGCAGAGAGCATGCAGTGAGCACATCTCTCATTGTTTGGTTCCACTCCTGGAATGTCCACCTCGCGGCCGCTCAGAGGCTTGAGAGCACACGGCGAGAAAATGAACTCATAGCACTGAGACGGGAGAGCCCTGTATGGAACAGGTAGGAAAAGCAGACGTTGGGAAAGTTTTGACTCTGGAAGGAAACTTTTCGGGGTGGTTTTGGGATATGGCTTGATGATATGGATGTTTAGCAGTAACAGTGGACTTGGATGACTTTTAGTATTTTTAATGTGAAGCTGATTCAGTTCATACCTTTTTTAAGTAGAGGTTCTTTGTGCTTTTGGAGATGTTTAGGACAATTGGTCAGAGGTTTTTAATCCATATCAATTGCATCTTGGTAGTGTAGTTGGTAATTTTTTTTCAACAGTTTAAAGTCTGTTTTTAAACTTTTTTCAAGTGTTTCAGAATATTTTGCTATTTGTCTCTGCAAACAGAAAGTGTGTTGACTTATGTTGACAAACCCAAAACTGTTCCACAAAGATAGCATGGTGTTCCAGATTATATATGACAGTCAATGTTGTCATTCTTTTAATAACTGTAAATGTTGTAGTTTTAATTATTTTAGTTCTTTTAATAACTGTAAATGTTGTAGTTTTAATTATTTTACTTCTTTTAATAACTGTGATCACAAAGACCACTTAGCTCTTAGCTGGAAAAACATTTTGAATCAAGGTTAATAAAAATCATAATAGTAATACTAATCATAATACTCAGTATAAATATTTTCTACATACATATAAACAAATAAAAAGGCTTCAAACCATTATTTACTTTATTCTACTTCATACCATTATTTACTTTATTCTACTTCATACTTTCTTCAACTTATTTAGTGTTACATTATTTATAGATTTTTATTGTTCAATTTGAATTTCTAATAATTATTATTGTTATTAAATGCATAATTGGAACGGCTTAAATTTTCTTTTTACTTTAGTTAATGCTGATTGCCCTCTGCTGGATAGCATCTTAAAATAAACACAATTGCTATAAAGATGCTCTCAACCAGAATATAAATTGCATTTAGCTCAATAAGATCATTAGTTTTGTTTTAAAATACATACATCTTTTTGTCCTAACAATATAATGAAAACATGACAGTAAAAGAAAATACATTTAAAAACATAAAAGTACAAAAACACTAAATCTAGTTTAGTTGTGTTTAATGAACACACAGCTTTAATCCTGAGAGGAAATGACAGTGAGGCCTGGCATGTGCATCACAGTCATGACGGTTTGAAACTCTCGTCGGCGCAGCCAACCAGCTTACACACACACACACACATGCACACACACGACACACACACACACACTGCTCTGTTTGAGAACTCTGAGCCAGAGTTTCCAGCATTGAGGTCGTCGTAATAACCGGCAACATGAGAGAACCCCGGTGTTAGGATTTAACAGCGGGTTGCTGGTGACTCCCTAAACTTCCTTGATGAGCTTAAAGGTCACTTTGGGGTCGGCGTGATGAACGAGTTAAGTGGCGTGGGGTTGTCCACACCCTGCCCTGGCTAAAACACTGTTTTCCATGACATTCTGCATTCACAAGCACTACAACCTCTGAAGTCTGCTAGCTTTTTTAATGCCAGAGGATGTGTGTGCGGTGTGATCTAGTTGAGGTTGTACTTGTACCTTGTGATCATGACCTTTGGGTTGTACTTGTACTTTATGATCATGATCTTTAGGTTGTACTTGTACCTTGTGAACATGCTCATAGTGATAATGTCCTTTAGTAAATAGTTTGAATTGACTGACGATAAATCAAGGCTGTGCAAAATGTGTCACTCTTGCAATCTATCCAGTACAGCACCTAATAACACTGAATCTTAAGATCCTAATGTACTAAAGTAATACAGCAGGTAGGCTTAATTTCTCAGTTGCAAATTTGATTGGAATGAATCACTTGAAATCAACAACTCCCCTCCATTTTGCTTTGGAGTAATCAAAACTGACAATATTTTCCTTCTAATCAAGCATAGCTGACCCACCACTTCGGGCTCCAAACTCTAGACACGGCCTTGTTATTCCAAAACTAATCCAAATCCGCCTTGCCAAAGGATTTCGGCATCCATGGGAAATATAGTCCAATTATTGTCCCTTTGGGGCAATGAAGCTGTTATGTCAAGTGATTAATGTGCAAGGGAATACATGTCATTTCCTCTCTAAGGAAATATCTTCAGAGCGTTCAGAAAGTGTGCTCGAGAAATCCGAGTCTCTCGGCGCCACTCGGGAAAAAAAAACACTTCACTTTTTTTTTTTGGTTTCAAAGTTGTGAAAGCCGGGAGACGGAGACAGGGTCTGAAGTCCAGTGTGCGCTCTATTTTGGCCTCGATGACATCACTAAAGCAACAGCGGGGCTGATTTAGATAAGAGCTACCCCAGAGCAGAGTAAACAGTGGCGGGGGACGCCACGCAGCTCAGCCCGCTCCTCGCTTCTCCCAGCAATCTTCTCATTTTTTATTCCGATTTTTCATTTCTAATCTATAACAACATGACAATTCATTCAGTCGACAACTCAAGCTCTCTTGCTATGCATTATATATATAATTGAATAGCTCAATGTTTAACTTACCAATGCTTAACCCCCCCCCTTGTTCACCATGCTACCAGATGCTACAGATAGGGCTGGCTCTGCCTCACATGCAGGAACACCTGGGATCATTTACATCTTTCCTCTCCTGCTTTACTAATCCACCCACTAAACCAACACGAGTCCGGCACAGAGAGGGGACACACAGTAGTGCACTGCTGCAGGGCTGGACGACCCTCACCGCCCACAATGACACACTGTGTTCAACAGTGTATGTGGAATTAGTGTAGGAGCAAGACGCAGAGAGATGGGAAAGTAGTATAGAGAGAGAGAGAGAGAGAAAGAGAGAGAAAGAGAGAGAAGACGGAAAGAAACGAGGCGAGAGAGAGAAAGAGAAAGGGGGGAGGGAGAGAGAGAGGGAGGGAAACAGGGAAGGATTGAGGGTTGTCGACGGAACAGGTGGAATTCCTTTAAACGTACACACAGGCAGGGTTAGAGCGTAGAAGGTGGGTGGCGGAGGAAGAGGAGGAGGAGGAGGAGTGGTGCAAGGGGGGAAGGTTAACATAAAGGAACCCCTTAATTACCAGAGCGCTCCGTGCCAGTACACCATCTGGGGAGGCCGCTGGCAGCCGGGCACATAACAGCAGTCATAACATCCCTTCCGTCACAGGCAGCAGTCGGGCTGGAGGTATGCCCTTTACGTGCCAACCACTTTGAAACCCAGTTCCCCCATTTTGGCTCTCCCCCTATGTGCACATGATATACCCCATTGGATACTTTATACAAATGCTACAGTGAATTACGTTTTTTGAGGGGGGTGGTGGGTTGACTGAGCTAAAACTGTGAGGAAACAAAACTGTGGGTTTGTGAATTATAGAAAGAGTAACGCTTGTTTTGAGCTAGTGGGACTTTATTATCCTCAAGATGAGGCCACTGTAAACAAGCAGCATTCTTTATCAATGTGGCAAGAGAGACAGGTCAAAGTGCATACTGAACAGAGTCCAGTTCCTTACTCATTACATTTTCATGTACAGAACATACATACATTTATTTTTCTTGTCCATAAATGTCCGATCGTGTCCTCTTTAACGTCTCTCACTTTGCGTCTCTCCTGTGAGTCATTTTCCGTCCAACCCATTCTTTAATGATTTACATTTTTTAAAAGACTAACGTTTCAAACCAAAACATCACGGCCTTATCCGTCTCCTTTTTAAAGGTTTTCTGATTAATTAATTGACTATATTTAAAATTCTTTGTACCCAGGGCTCTCAATTTAATGCTCTAAGAAAGGTTTCCAGACCATGCAGATATTAAACGGCATCAAGGGACTTTCAAAGTATTTGAAAGTATTTCAGGCTACTGACCTGGGATAGTTAAACCAACGTGGTTTTCACGATGTGCAAAGATTTCCATTACACAAATTGAATCCTAAAAGTGTACCTGGGCTATTATTTATGTCTGAATTCATACTACTGGACTAAGGACTGAATGTGAATGAACTAAGCCAGTGTGTTACCGCTATATAAAGCTATACACAAAAGTCATCTTGGCGTCACAAATCCATATTGAATTTGATTTAAAAAAATCAACTAGAGGAATAATGAGAAGGATATTATTTGTAATACATTTAATTAACTTTACCTTCGTGTTTCTCGTTTACTGACATAGATAAAAGCCTCTTCATTTCCTTCACTTCATTTTAACTGCATTCTACTATTAAAGTGAATCGATTTATACTAACCTGCTTTTTGTACCTCGTGTGTTTCTCGAAACAGACTGAAGGTTCTGATTGAACAAGAAAAGGCCTACCAAGAAAGAAAAGAAGAAGAGAGCAACCAAAAAGTCTCCGGCCTAAAAGACGAGCTCACCAAGTTGAAGTCGTTTGCGTTGATGGTGGTCGACGAACAGCAGCGCCTCACCGAGCAACTGGCCCAGCAGACCGCCAAAGTCCAGGAGCTGAGCGCCGGCGCGTCACACGCCCAGGAGGAGCTGAGCTCCGCCAACGCCCGACTGCAGGAGGAGGAACACAAAGTCTTCACTTTGGAGACGCAGCTCCGCGACCAAGCCAGTCGCCACCACCAGGAGCAGGACGCCATGACCGCCAAACTGAGCGGCGAGGACGCCCAGAACCGTCAGCTGCGGCAGAAACTGTCCGCGCTCAGCCGGCAGCTGGACGAGCTGGAGGAAACCAACAAGACCCTCCGCCGCGCCGAGGACGAGCTCCAGGAACTGAGGGAGAAGATAGGCCGCGGCGAGTGCGGGAACTCTAGCCTGATGTCGGAGGTGGAGGAGCTGCGGAAGAGGGTCCTGGAGATGGAAGGGAAAGACGAGGAGTTGATCAGGATGGAGGACCAGTGCCGGGACCTCAACAAGAAGCTGGAGAAGGAGGCCAGCCAGAGCCGTAGCCTCAAAGCCGAGGTGGACAAGCTCAACCACCGGATCATGGACCTGGAGAAGCTGGAGGAGGCGTTCGGCAAGAGCAAGACGGAGTGCGACTCACTCAGGTGCCACCTGGAGAAGGAGCGGACCGTGTCAAGGGTTCTGACCAGCGAGCTGGACGTCCTGAACGGGAGGATCAGGGACATGGAGAACGCCGAGAGCGAACTGGAGAAGACGGAGCACACGTTGAAAGAGGACCTCACCAAGCTAAAGACTCTGACCGTGATGCTGGTCGATGACCGAAAGACGATGGCCGAGAAGCTGAAGCTGATGGAGAGCAAAGTGCACAACAGCACCGGGAAATTACAAGCGGAACAGGACAAGGTCACGACAGTCACGGAGAGGCTAATCGAAGAAAGCAAGAAGACACTGAAGTCCAAGGCTGAGCTGGAAGAGAAAATGTGCAAGGCCACCAAGGAACGGGACGAGCTAAAGGACAAGCTCAAAGCCGAGGAGGAGAAGAGCAACGACCTGGAATCCAAGGTCAACATGATGAAGAAACGGCTGCAGTCCCTCGAGGCTGTGGAGCGAGAGTTCATCAGGAGCAAAGCCAAACAGGAAAGCGTCCAAAAGCCTGTGGCCAACCGCTTCCAGCAAGATGACAACAAAGTGAGGGATTTGACGCAGGAGGTGGAGAGATTAAGGGGCAAACTGAAGGACATGAAGGTCGTCGAGGACGACCTGTTGAAAACGGAGGACGAGGTCGAGACCCTGGAAAAGAGATACTCCAATGAACAGGAACGGGCCAGGGCCTTGATGGAGGAGCTGGAGATCTCACGGAAAGAACTGTCCAAGTACCAGCTGGCGGAGAAGAAGGAGTCCAACCAGGAGCATGTCCTTTACAAACGTTTGAAAGAAGAAGAGGCCAAATCCAGCCACCTGACCAGAGAAGTGGAGGCTCTGAAGGAAAAGATTCACGAGTACATGAGCACGGAGGAAAACATTTGTCGGATGAAAAGCGACCACTCCACCCTGCAGAGGAAGCTGACCCAGCAGGAAGTGAGGAACAAGGAGCTGGCGAGGGAAATGGAGACGCTGACCCGCGAACTGGAGCGGTACAGACGCTTCAGCAAGAGCCTGCGCCCCGGGATGAACGGGAGGCGCTTCTCCGACCTGCACCTGTCCACCAAGGAGGTCCAGACGGACCCGCCTGACCTCCCCCACTGTACCGGCGTGGCGCCGCTGGAGCGCGCCGTGGTGAATGGCAGGCTGTACGACGAGAGCGACCCGGAGGACGACCCCACGTACAACCACGAGCTCCCGCTGTCAAAGTGCCTCCCGTCGCTCATGGACAACGTCCATAACCTGAACAACAACATGAGGCGAGCGCGGGTTCCCTTCCTCAAGAACAACGAGACGACGACGTCGCACGTCATCAACGGGAAGGTGACGCCCAGGCAGAACGGCAACCACGTCCATCCAGGCGACGTGGTCCTGACCCACCACAGCCCCGGCCAGCCGCTGCACATCAAGGTGACACCCGACCACGGCCACAACCGGGCCGTGCTGGAGATCACCAGCCCCACATCCGAGAGCGGCGCACAGTGCTACACCAGCACGGCCGTGATCCCCACCAGTGGGGGCCCGCCCAAGCCGAGGATCACCATCATCCAGAACGCCTCCCTCTCCCCGACCACCAAATCCAAACTCTCCCCCTCGCCATCCGAGGGTCTGTGCAGTCCGGACAGAGCCATGTCGCCTTTCACCATGGCCGCCTACTCCCGAACAATGACCCCGGACTCTTCGGGCTCGGTGACCCCTGACCGGGCCTTGTCGCCCATGCAGATCGTGTCGGTCACCACGGGCACCCCCGACCGCTCCATGTCGGCCGAGCCGGTGGAGGTCGTCGGGGGTCACGCCGTCTTCCGAGTGACCCCGGAGAGGCAGAGCGGCTGGCAGGTTCAAAGGTCAAACAGCTCGGGCCCCAACATCATCACCACGGAGGACAACAAAATCCACATCCACTTAGGAAGTCCCTTCATTCAGAGTATTAACGGTAGCCCTACGCAGCCCCCGAGCCCTTGCCACATGATAGGACAAGAGCCGAGGACTCCGGCACTTTCCAACGGCGTGACTCCGGCCAAAGGCAACAGCAAAATCACAAGTAGCATCACTATAAAGCCCACCTCCACCCCCATCCAAAGGCCATCACAAATTACAGTAAGTAATGTCTATGATTGACTGCCCCACCCCACCCCGAAACCCTCCAGTCAATCCAGTCCCGTCCACTAGATCCTTTACACCCCCTCTTTTAAAACACAATAGATTCACTAGATTCACTTGAAAGATCCATTTCATCCACAACAGGTCACCCATCCAACCTGATTCAAGATGAAATCCCAGGTCTTGAGTGAAGGGAGGGAGGGTTGTTTGGTTCAGTTGGTTCTGTTTGAAAGTATGTTTGTGTGCATGATTAAAAAAAAGGAAAAAAAAAATACTGTCTGACAGCACTAGAAAACATTTACTCCACACCAGGTTTGCCTGTAACTGTGTGCACTTACTGTAATACGGCTCAATGGCTCATGACTGTTCACCGATGTAACATTTGAATAACTGTTGGTATTTCTTATCAGACGCCATGCATTTTGCTGTTTTATTTTCTTAATATTAAAGCGTGGAAAAAGAGGATGGTTTTTTTTGTTTGTTTGTTGTCCATTTCACACGTATGATTTACTCACTCAACGTATTCAGCATGTTTTGAATGGTGGGGATTGGAAACGACAATCTCGAGGCAACGACCAGATTGAACAACTGTCCGATCTATTTTTAGCTGCATGTTTTCTAACTCTTCATGATTCTTAGTTCCATTAAAACACATAGTAGTTCCGCTGGCAATGCCTGTTAAAGAAGGTTATAAGTAACGACTTTTCTGAGACACCTTAAAGTTCACGTTAAGCGTTTTGCAATAAACCAACGGGAATAAATTGGAGAGAGAAGCAGGAGGGAATGGGGGCACTTTCTGACATGAGTTTGCCTGCTTGAGTTAAACTCCCAGACTGATGACGTCATCGATTTTCTTCCTCTATCCAAAGCCCATAAACCCAGTAACCAAGACAACAGCGTGTGAGAAGCTGAAGTCCTCTTTAATGTTGTAGAATGGAAAGTCAAGCTCGGATCACACACGTCCTGTGGAGTGACCTCAGGAAAAAAAAAAAAAGACCTTAAAAGATCCCTTTTTAATCGTTTACGTCAGGATCTGTCATTGCAGTTCACCCAAAACTAAAACAGTCTTCATAGCGGATGTAGGGGGAATGGAAAAAGTGTGAACAGACAGGAAGTACTGCAGTCCAGGCAAGGTACATCCAAAAAATGTCAAATGCCTTAAATTATAACAGACACACACACACACGCACACACACACACACACACAAACCACATGAGTCAGTTTCACTATGAGTAGCAGTATATGTTTCCAACAATAAATTTATTCAGACTGAAAACAATGGCCTCTTCGGAGGACAGACCCTGATAACTCTCTATCGTATGTTAGACAGAGTTGCCAGGCCAAACAAGAGGACTGTGATTCCTCTCTGTGTGTGTATGTCCTTAAAAACCCCTCCACTAGCTCATGCAGCCTAGGAGCACTCTGAGCCAGTTGGTTCCAGAGAGAATCGGTTTATAAGAACGGTTCACCAATCGGTCGTTTTGAGTGTAGGACGACAGAAGGGTGGAAAAATATACATACGTATGCGATATCAATCTGGTTATTAACTCTCAGCACAAAAACAACCGTGATAAGAGAGAACAAGCTTTTAGAGCCCTACCTCCAACCCCTCTCTGTTCACTCCATGGCTTACTATCAGACAAGTCTATTTAAATCAACATACTCCTGCCAATCAGATAAGCAGAGTGTCAAAGTGATCCAAACTTTGGCCGAAAAAACAGACTACATTGTGTAGTCTGCAATCAGAGGCATTTACAAAAGAACACTCACACGTTTCCAAAACCAATGGGGTCCAGATTAAACAGGGAATAAGGTCAACAAACCGGGCAGGGCCCCCAATGAGAAACAAAGACTTTATGTTGTGAACGAAAAAGGATATGCCCGAAAGCTGTGAGTAACAGCAGCAGCATCCTCCTCCCAACCGCGCCGAAAAAACCCCAAGCCGGCCAAAACAAAATCTTGTGTTTGTGGTTGCCACGGAGACGGCCGTGCCAAGACTATCGACTGCGCTGCGCGTCGCGAATCTGCCAGAGGAAGTGCACAGACACTCACGCAGCCCCCATGCTGCACTGCTCAAACGGGGGCAGACCAGACATTAAATGAAGGGTCATTCCACGTAGAATCAACATGCTCTCCGCGTGACCCCCCCCCCCCCGTTCCAATTTTATGAGGTCATAAATGTTGTTAAGGGAAAGACGCCGCTGCATATTCAGAGTTTGGTTTCCTGCAGTAAAAGTCTGGGACCTGTGTCGGTGGCACGTCTTACACTTCTACCGCCATGGTGTTGATCTTTCTTGACCTTAAGTGAGATTCGTACATTTGTGTATCCAGGGAAAGTGCACGAGGGTGATGCAACACGTTGCAATGTTCAAAACTTCAGTACAGCATACTGTCCTGGGTGCATACTCGAAGTGTTGCAGTGCCTTCAATCAATTAAGACAACGTTTTTCTTTCGATCTCTATTTCCCTTTCTCCCTGTATCTTCATCTTTCTCTCTCTCTCTCTCCTCTCCTCCTCAAACAAACCGAACTCGTAGTCTATTATCCATTATACAAACTAAAAGAAAACTTCCGATTCGCCGGGCTCGTGGTTGGAGGGATGCAGGCAGACTGACGACCAAAACGAGTGGAGTTCATTTTGGGGGGGTGGGATGACTACCACTGTCTCCTATGCAGTGACATCACTTCCTCTCGCATCACTGATGTGAAACTTGGAGGAAGTGGCAGGGGGTGGGGTGTTAGCCTGTGCTGACCAATGCAATAAACACTCACGCTCATGCAAACTCCCACGAGACTCCCTTTCCTGTGGGACTTATCAGTTATGCCGCGGGATGAGATCCAACACCTGTCTCCCAACAGACTCCAACCCTTGTTCTTAGAGTGAGGGGAAACATAAAGCAGGCAGATAGCCTTTACATATCAAAAACACTTTCAATAAAAGTTGTTCTTTTTCTTTTATGTCTTGAACCGAAATCCTTGCTCAGTGGTCATTAAAAAGCGTTTGCGGTCTTCAGTGAAAGCATGAGGGACTTGTGCATATTGACATTGTTAAGCCTTGATTTGGGAATTGACTGCATGGTGGGTTAAACTAACAGCTCATTATGTTATAATAGTCACTTTTACTAAATGCAGAATGTATTTTCCGAACACATCCTCCTGTAGGCCCATAACTTTAGACTGGAGTATCGAAACGACACTCAAGTCAGAAATTAAATCCTTTGTCTCCATCTAGTGTCCAGATTTGGGTGATGCATCATGGCATATACATACAGTATATTTTTTCTGTGCTTCATGACAATGTTTTACTTTTTCATATTCACCCCGATTCACCCCAATGAAATGATGTTGATAAATAATCTGTGTAAATGCCCAATTTATGTTTCAATACAATCGTATTTTTCCCTGCTCTTCCCAGATACCTATAGAATCATTCCGAAGGCCAGGCCCAACAAGGATTCCGAAACCTAAAGGCTACAGCAACCCAAAAGGGACAAACAGTGCCGTTAATCCTGGACACCACACCAAGGATATTCCAAATTCTTCTCTTACCGCAGGGAAAGATAAACGCACTCCTACCAGTGTAGCCAACAATCTCAACATGATGAACAGGCCGACTAAATTATGATAGAACTCAGAATATTGTTATTTTGTTTTCACAATCGCATATTAGAACCTTTTCCTCACCTTATTTCTGGTGCTATGAGTACTGCGAATGTTTTTTTTGTGTAAACACTATATTGCCTTATGTGTCAATATACCTACAGTATGCCAACCAATACACCAACAAAATATGATATAGACCTATATTTAGGCAGGATGTTTTTGCAAATTCACTCGTGTGCACGTCTTTGATAAAAGTCCAAATGTATGTCCCTTAGATCATTCGGAAGAGTCACATTGAAGCCAAAGGCACATATCATTGTTCCCTTCCACTAGGACAAAGCATACAATAACAGTCACACATTTATGTGCGAATACTGTGGTGCAGAAGAAAACATTTTCTAGTTCTAAATAGGTTTGACACTGTGATATATAGATATCATGTAAACAATAATTATTGTGTTTTCTCATTATCAGATGAAGGTTGACACACAGGTCATGTCCAATTCTATGACTAAATAGCATAAATGTTTTCAATGATAAGTGGCAATAATGTACATACAGATGTATTATTGATGTGTTTTAATGTGCCCTCATGGTTATAGTAACAATTGTTATATGTAACAATTATGTTATTGTTGGTTAATATAGAATATTTTATACATTGAAAATGATATAGTGCTGTACACAATAAAAGCAACCACTGCATTAAAACAA
>JAVQIZ010142454.1:0-19220 GCA_036023535.2 Galaxias brevipinnis | reverse complement strand
AAAAACAAAGGACTTTAATCCCCCATCTAACCCGCCCCCCCCCCCCCCCCCTCCCCCATATATCCAATGGTGTGTGAGTGTGCATTGACGGTATGGATCTAGATATAAGAGTGTCCAATGACAGCTCCAGAAACTGCATGTCAATCAATACGCTCATTCCACAAAAGCATTTTTGTTCCACAGATCGAAGAGCAGAAGATTTTTCAACGTGTCACGAAAAATTTGTCTCCTAGCTGGTGCCACAGTTACTGTAGGTTTTAAATGTTTCCAAACACATTTTGGCTGCGACTTTAGGGACCAAAACTAGTTTCACAAGCTCACGTGTGAGCAAAACGTTCTCTCTTGACTGCCTCCCAGGCACCCATCAAGAAACATTAGCAGCCATCAGAAGAAGGCGAGGTCAAGCGTTGTGCATTTGAAAACTAAAGGAAAAAGTCACACTGGGAAAAATAACGAGTACAACCTTTGGGTCTACCAGTGTGGCCAGAAATATACAGGCTCACATTCAACAACATTGCTAGTTTATCCAGGATTTTCTGAGCTAAAAAGTCTCCATCCATACAGATTGCCTGGTGCACAATATTCTTGTGTTAGTGTGTGTGCGCGCGTGTCCATGGGCATTATGTCAAATGGTCTGAGTTTCAGTGTGTGAGCGTGTTGTGCACGTGTGGTTTCAGACCGTGCACGAGTATACAAGCTGTCACGTTGCAACAAGACTCAAGAGAGCTAATACTACAGCGGCCCTGACAAGGCAAGGGGAAAAAAACACACCTCTTTCTGCGTTTTTCACTGTGGCTCTACAGTATATTTAAAAGAAAACTTAGCAGGCTGGTGTTAGTGGGTCACACCTGTTTTCGAGATTCCAAAAATGCCTGAATCTGGGGGGGTGGGTAATTATGTAGGGGCTGGGCTCGACACATCCACCTCACCTCGTTTTTTTTCTTCACCAGCAGCAGTGATCCTCACTCGACCACAGAGAGAGCAGAGCAGCCATTGGCTTCCCTGCGACACGGACAGTCAGCAATCAGGAAAGAGCTAACGATCGCATCTGTGAGTTACCACATCCAACCAGCAGTGAATTGCAATTGCATTAGCCTCTGTTTGACCTCAGTGTTGGGCCAAGTCCACCCTTCCGCTTATGTAAGTTTACACGTCACACTGAAATGTCATACCAAAATTAATCTCCAGCACCTTTCAATCTATAAATATTCAAGTGAATTTAGAGGGTTTAGTGTTGGGTTAGTCCATTGTGGCTTGCCCTGTCTCTGTCGCAGGACAATGCTTCCAGAAAGTTCCGAAAACAACTTCTGATTGTTGAAGTTATACAAGAGCATTCAAGGGCCAAACCAATGTCTGGCTGGGGAAGACAGTTTGCTCAGGGGCAAAGGTCAATGAGATGTTTACGTCCATGATGAATGAGGACCACTATGAGTGTGTGTGTGTGTGTGTGTGTGCGTGTGTGTGTGTGTGTGTTTAAATGTGTCAGACCAGATTAATCCCATGGTTACCACTGGATTATTAACTCTTCTAAGCCACTCAACTTTCTTTCCTTTTATTTCCTGCCTTCCATTTCTTCTTCCTCTCCTCCTCTCATCCCTCTGTCCATCTGCCATCACTATGAGCTGTTACTTTATAACCGCCAAATGCCTCTGTTCCTTTCTTTCACTCAATCACCGATTCCTTACTTCTCTCTTTATTTGCCCAGCCATCGGCCTCGATAAAGTTAGTAAAACGACAGAGCCTCTTTCGATTTTCCATTTCCACAAGATCACATCTTCTCTTTCCCTGTCTCTTCCACCCTCTCGTTCGCTTCATTTCCTCTCTACCGCTCATCCAGTCCACATTCTCTTCCATATCAGAATACTTAGACTCTCCAGCTAATTCTGTAAGGAAGTGTGATGTCATTGCCACTCTCTCTTCATTACTTTCTTCCCTCGTTAATCTATTCTTCTTTTCCTGGCCACCGTCGTTCCAGTAAAGTGTGTGTCCGCAGCACTGAAGCATTGCAATTGTATGTCCTATCTATGTCTCTCGTGTCTTACAGCATCATTTTCCTTCCTATTCTGAATCCTTCCCCGTCTTTCTATCTTCTCAGTGAAGGTTCGGTCTTGCGACTCGTCATTTCCCTTCCGCGCCGTCCTCCATCTTCGTCTTCTTTGCCCTCCGGCTCCACTTAATAAATGTGGGACAAAACTGAGTAGTTTTAATTCTAGCACTACTAGTGGTACCAAAGGTCTCGCCTACGAGCCATCAAAGCGTGTCAGGGTGGTGGGATCATCCAATAGGATGGCAGGGAGGTGCTGGGGGTAGGAAAATCCACCACTCTCCCACTGCTCAATGTTTTCTAGCACACTTCACTTCTCTCTCGCTCTTTTGATTTCCGACCAGTTTTCTTCTCCGTCCATCTCTTCCAGCAAGCCCGTCACAGGTTTATTTAAGCATGAATAAGTGAGATAAAGCGAGAGAGAGATACTGATAGAGTCGGAGGAGGACTGAGAAGTCATAGAGGAAACTTGTCATCTTTAGGGTTGAACTGGGTCAACATTTACTCCCGGCCGGCTGGCAAGGGATCCAGTGAGAGATGGTAGAAACCACTTATCCATGGAGCACACACACACACACACACACTCTTATACGCACCCACTGTGTCAGGCTATAGCTTTAGCTGTAACATCCCACTAACGCAAAGTCAAACTAGTTCACAGCCTCTTTGTGAACGGTTTGTGTGCAGTGTGACTGGGGGTGTGTGGACTCTGCAAACGGCTTACGCCACTCTAGCCCTGAACTGGGTGGGCCAGTAATCCATTTGTTATAGCGATTACCAATGGATCTGACAACCCCTTCTATGACAAAAAAGACCTTTCCAGTCTGTGAGAAGTTGAGGGAGGAGAAAGAGGTTAGACATTTCCCTAATGTGGGGGTTGTTCTTATCGCTATACAGCTAAACGACAGCATTAATATACACATTTGCATGATACTATTTCCATTTCCCGAAAGCTTCACGAAGTATATGAGTCTCATTTGACAGTCTTATGGTGCGATTTGAAGGTACACTATTCCAAAGCAGAGGCAAATGCTGCAGACTGTACTCTTGCTATAAAAAAGAATGTCATTAGCAGAAAGAAATCTTGCAATGCCTTTGGCTCATGACAGTCATAAAATATAACTCACATTTTGAAATATTGCCACAACTCGATTTACAAACTGTCATAATTGTAATACCACCAACAGTCATGGGCTCTGAAACAAGTATTCAAATCAACATAAAATCCAATAAAAATATTCATGAGGGAAATTAGATATGGATCTGTTTACCAACAAACTCAAGTCAAACTTCCATAAATTACCATGAGGGAGATTTATTTTTTGCCACCTGGAGGCATGAATGCATGGGAATTATACAGGGTTTTTGGCTTCATTAAATTTCATATCAGGGGCAATAAATATTCGCTTTTGGCAAACAGTAGTAATTTATTTTCTCGGTTCTGAAATTAACATAGAAATGTGGTTCCAGATTAAGAGAGTGGACCTCATACAAGTGACTGTGAACCTGCATATATAGATAGGTCACAGTTAATCGAGCATGGACCCATTCCAGACAGAGTAAACCTACAATATTAGTATAAACTGTAATCTATAGGTTCAACACCAAAACTATCTAAAACGATCTTACTATATAGTGTGTAGTCTCCCTCTTGTGGATATCATGCAGGATTGAAGTCTCAACAACATACATTGGAAAAAGATAACATCTTAATGACATTTTTTAAGTAAGTTTAAACTATAGGTTGGGGGACAACGTAACAGGAACATGTAAGCTAGTTTTAAGACAATGCTCCATTTGAAAGCCTAACAAATACAATATCCAGGTACAGCTCCAACTTTGTCCATTTCTGCAAACAAAGCTGGGACCTTCCTACTAGAGGTCAATCTTCATGACCTCTCGGAGGCAGACAGTAGCATAGCAGGATGCGTCAAGGTCAAAGTTTAAGCTCAGAACAGGGCTATCCTCCTCTACCACTCTCACTCCATCCCTCTGGCCATCCGCCTTACTTACCCCTCCATATTCTGCCCCTGCCCTCTTTTTCTCATCATTACTTGCATAACGTCCACCATCCTCTCTTTTCCCTTGTCCATCTCCCGGAGTCTCCACTACTGTCCCCCAATCATTATCACCCACTTTCTGATGGCCTAATAGCTGGTAGGTGCAGTTCCGTGGAAAGGCCAGTAGATGGCGGTGGCAACCTGGCAGGTTGAGCTTGAGCGCCGCGATTCTAAACCGACAGCCGGTCAGGCCGTCATTGGCCAGTCGCTCCTGATACCACTCCCCCATGGCGTTCTCTGGGTACTTGGCATTGTTGCCTGGCATGGGGAGGACCACCTGATACACAAACACAGCCCAGACAATGCATCAGATCCTCCAGAGACCTTCGACAGAGCTCTATCTGATCAAATGCTTTATACTTTCTCACGTTCTTCTTTCATTTTTCTCAGTACATACAGTATAAATGTACAGTGTGATGATGTGATTTGTACGGGTTAAAATGTTTTAGTGAGTTGGCTGTTCCTTGAGAGTACTTTGTACCTTGACTATAGCTGTGTCTGAACAGGGTGAAGCGCACACATTAGAAATAGGCTGTGCTTTTAAAAAGCACTAGTTTCAGGAAATGTACAGTGACTACCATCATCAACATAATGATTTCAAATGCACTATAGTGCTGGGCAGGGTATGGAAACAGAACATTATCTAATGAGTACAGTAATACCACACGTGTGTGTGTGTGTGTGTGTGTGTGTGTGTGCACTATACCTGTGCCAATGTGTAAACTCCGCTCTCCTCTTCCTGTGCAGTCACTACATGGATCTGTGATTGCAAGAAATACAGTAAGAAAGGTAGACTTTGTAACATTTTACTTATAGGTACACAAATGAAAAACTACTTGTTGACTGGCCTCTGATAGAGCCATTCTGATTCTGAGATATTGAATCATTTTTACAGTATATCTTGCTATTGTCACTATCTTGTCAATCATATCTCCTATATTGGACACCTCGAACTGTCTCAAAAGGTATATTATACTCTATAACTTATTCCTGTCCAATGTCACTAAGTACAAAACTGATTCTATACTATTCTATCACGTGGTCTTACCTGCGGCTTGTCTGCTCCGCCAAGGGCCCAGACTAAGTCTCCTTGTCTGGGTCTGGGTCCCAGAGATGACAGCCTGTAGGCGACCGCCTCATTCCAAACCCTGGGCAACACAATCTATATGGTTAGAGCGTAACCACTCTTTTATTGGTGAAGTTAAAGGGCAGTACAGTTTAAGGCAACACAAAATCTACCGTCAAGTTAAAGTAGGTATGACAAGTCTCAGCTAACCAGAATCATAACATCATTATTACAGAACAGAAAAATTATAATGAACATAAGTGTGATAAGAAAACAAGATCAGACTAGAACCACACCCTCCCCATCGTCTGGCCCTGACCTGCTGCAGTAGGCGTGTGGGTAGAAGACCCTCATGCCGTGGGGCAGGCTGAGCCAGGCGCGGGTGCAGCCCTCCGTGCCCGTCCCGTAGCGGTGGAGCGCCCGCAGCATCAAGCGCTCCCTGGACTTGGACAGTGGCATCAGGCCCAGGGCCTCCTTGGCATTGTCTGGCAGGAGAGAGAGGCAAATCAGTCAGTCCACACATTCAGGAAAGGGTTAACATTAGGCATTCAGAAGGCGTGTATAAAATAGGAATGGGGCTAGAATTTTAGAATGGGTGGTTGTTTAGGCATTTTTTTTTTTGCATATTCTTTGGTGTGCATGGCTGTTAGACACTCATTTTGTTTAGCTCCCTGGCTAATGGTGCCATCCCTCTTTGAGTAACCCCACGTTCACTATCAGTAAACATAGCTCAACCCATATTCATGAGCAGGAGGATCTTACTAGTCTGGAGGAAGAGTCGCTTGGCCTGGTTTTGAGGTTCGTCTCCTTCTGCCGGAGTGAAGAACAGACGCACTGCACTCACCTGAGAAACAAGCACACACGCACGCACGCGCGCGCGCGCGCACACACACACACACACGCACGCACACACACACACACACACACACACACACAGTAAAAAAACAAACACAGATAATCAAGCCCAAGTGCCAAGGGGACAATTATTTAGATTGCATGGTACTATTGATAGCTATTTATGTGTGTGAGAGTGTGTGCTTGTGTTTGCAGACATGTCATATTTGTACCATGTCTTCTTTGAGAAGCGCCAGGCCCACTCTATCAGACTGGACGCTCTGAACGGTCCCAAACCTCTGGGGTCCATAGTAATTCACAAAGCCTCGCGCCTGAAATGAATAAAAACCAAGTATTTAAGGGCTTTAGTTTATTTATCAATCAGTTATTGATGCTGTGAGTTAATACATTCCAATGTACACTCCAGCCTTTCTTCAGGAAACAATGGCAGGGAGTGTTCATCAAAAACTATTTACCCTGACATTCTCCACAGCTTCGTGTACTGACGATGCCAGCTCTATCTGTGCGCTCTGGCAGACGGGCGCGTTGCGTTTCGCCCGTGTATCCGTGACCCCGAGTGACCTCAGGTCCCGGACCAGCAGATCAAAGTGGTTCCCCTGCAGCCGGCCCAGTCTCAGGGGCTCTCTGACGGAACGGACCCCGGACAGAACCACAGCTCGCTTCTGCAGCTCTGAAGTCTTCTCCCTCAGCCTGGAAAACATGCCGAGGGCAAACTCAAATTGGTAATATCGCCATGGACAGACGCACGTCCTATTTTGGGTTTGGAGTTATTGTTAATGGAGGTACCTATGTGGAGTAACCTTCCTGACCACCATGTCTTGGAAGGTAACAGCCCTCTTGTCCTTGATGCCAGCGTAGCTGAAGTCTGAGGGCAGGACCCCCAGCACAGCAGCCATGTAGCTGATAGCCTCCAAAGTCTCCAGGTTCTCCTTACGCAGAACGAATGCTGTAAGGGACCCATATCACCAACACATCAACACCACCATTTCAGAAGACATTCAACGAGCCACAAATTCTATACACACTTTAATTATATAATTTGCCAATTATTAGTAAGCAAAGGCAGCAGCGAAGAGAGGATACTCAAATGTATGCTGATAGTGGCCAACTTCTCCCTCCATCTTGCTCTCTACCTGTGTAGACATCCTGGTCTTTAGAGTGCTTCGCTGTCCTTTTCCTGGGTCTCCCATGATCTCTCAGCCGGACAGTGATGGAGGTTCGCCCCTCCTGGTCACTGAAGCTCTTGGTCTCCACCAGCTTCCCTAATAAGGATGAACATCACAAGTCATTGGTACGTTCAACTACGTTCGGTTTCCTATTCAGGCTGGAATCACGGGGAACTACCCAGGAACATTCATTTTGGGTTGCAAGGAAAAGTGCTGCCTTGTGTTACCCGCTGTAAAAAATTGGGATACTTCTTTTGTGCAAGGACACATTGAGTTTGTGTAACAATTTAGTAAAGACTGTAAAGCACGCTATGATGAATGACTGAACACATCCTCTTTTCCCTATCGGTTCCCTCCACGCCAACCTACCAAACCTTCTGCTGAGGAAGTGATGAACTGACGTCCTGTGCTCCTTGTCGTCGTCCGGGTCGAACGTATACCCCGAGCCCGGCACCTTGGCGTCGACGAACCTGTAGAAATCCTCCGCTTCCTCCTCTGCAACTAAACCGGAGAGCTCTCTGTAGTCCGGGTCCGCCCTCACACTGATCTCCGTTTGGCTCGTCACCGTCATGAGGAAAGGGAAGTGATGGCGCACTGCCCGGTGAACACTGGCCCTCAGGAGTTTGTCAGGGAACGATCCCAGGGAGCAATCGCGACCGGACAACGTCTTGTTCTCCTCCCCGTCATTTGGAGCTTCTTCTGATGTCTGTTTGTAAGTTGTTACAAATTGTTCTAATTGTTGGTATACCGGCATGCCTAACACTACGGTCAGGTCCAAAGACTCCGGACAAGGAATTGTCTCATCCTCAGTATTTGGAGAAGATTGGTCCTCCAAACAGTCCACGTTTAGAAGGTTACAAGTGTCCTCCTTGATATCACGATGAAGTCGTCCTAAATCCAGCTGTAGAGATTTGTGCTCCTTAATAACAACACAACACAAATTATTATATTTGGCATTTGAACAGACACTGATAAATCTGTGCCTTCAAGGCCAATATTCTGTACGTGACTACACTTGATTCTTGGCTTCCCTTTCCCTTTCTGAATACACCCTGGAGCTCACCTCATCGTCAGCACCCACTACATGAGAGGCATTACTGGATATAAGTGCCTTATTGGTCACCAGTTGTCCATCGATGTCTATCTCGGTCACCACAAAGTCTCTTGTGTAGCTCTTGATAGTCCCGCAAAAACCGTTGTGGTCTGATATGAAGCACTCGGGAACTTTGACAGGTTCTTCAGTCATTGTCAATTAATCTGACTTTACTTGTGAATTCGTTGAAAGGCAAGGCTGGGTACATTAAAGTATTATTACTATATGCGAAATTTCTAATGTTTCTGCAAAAAAAGAGAGATTAATTTTAGATTGCTTAGTTGTATTATAAGTTTATAAATCTGGTATTTGAATTTCGAAATTATGCTTCAATTAAGGATGGACGGGTGAAATTCTCATATGTTCAACTTTCATGAACGTACAGTTTCAACACGAAACAAACCAGGCAATACAAGCAGTTTCTTAAACGGGAATACTACGTTTACATGACTTGTATCATAGACTAGTACCAAACACGGTATCTCCTGCTGAATGAGTCAAAACACGATGGCAAGAAAACGGCATGTAAACAGGATCTTGCGCCTACGCTTCCGTGACACGTGAGACCACAAAAGGCTTTAAAGGGAAACCAGTAATTTTTACCCGTATTCTTTACGCCGACAAAAAACATAGAAACGCAATGATGACATCCATCAACTAAGGTCTGAACGTGATTTAAACATTTTTATTTCCTTAACTTTTCAGACATTTTGATTCATAGAAAAAAAGAGTATTTCAGACACTAATGATAGTTTCAACTCTTACTGTGATTCATACAGATACAACTATACCATCAGTTTCTAAAACAAAAAGTATGTATCAGAGGTTTTTCTTTCTCACAGTAGACAGGTCTTCAGTTGTATAATTTTTTTACCTCCATTCAATAGTGGTTATTTTCATTTCTAATCATGCAAGACAGTTCTTAAAATAACTCTTACTGCTGCTACAGTACCAAGTCCTGAGCTAAATGTTGTGAAATGCTAAGCTGCCCTAAGACTAGCAATTATGGGCAAGATAATGCCCCTATTAAAGCGACAATCCAGGAGTTGAGTCAACGGTAATGACACTTGGCACTTTTGCCATGGTACTGCACGTGGTACCTTGATGTTTCAACCTCAGATAAGGAAGGAAAGGAGCCAGGTTGCCGTTTTACTAATCGCAGTACTTAAATCAGCAGACTTGCAAATACAGTACCATTACAAAGTGAGAAAGCGCAGCACTCTTTGTGGTTGAAACTTAAAACGATGTGATAATAATTGTTCCAAGAATGAATTCATGGACGGTTGACATTACAAAAAACTATTCCAACTGACAAATATATTCTTCGCCATCCTTTCCCAAAACAACATACAGTAAAAAAAACGAATATCTTGGTTGAAACTGTTGACACTCAATTCAGGCTATGACACACGGCAAGGAAAACCCCACATATTTGTACAGTACACATAAGTATTGTTTAGGCATAGAAAAATATTTTCTTAATTCCATGACAATTTCCTTTTTTGGGGGTGAAAAATAAAATCATTGGGATACTGCATTCATCACTAAAACAGCAAAGGTCTATCTGGTCCATTGATTTACAAATGTAATTTGGTATTTATATAGACATTTCATAATAAATGTGTCTTGCACTCCAGCTAGATTTACATGGGATACATCAAACAACAATCTGTACTGAGAGCATGAGGCTTCGTACTAACATGAACACACCGAAATTGCTTACTCTAACATCAAATACACTTATAAATCCCTTGTGAATTCTGAACATGAGGGCCAATCAGCCAAACCCAATCAATGTACTTAAGCAATCAAGCCACGGGTCAATTCCCCCCCGTACGGCAAACTGATAAGAACCTAAAGCTGTCAAACATCCTATCTTTGTTCTTTTCCATTCCTTTATTTTTCCTGATACAGTATCCTTTATGAAATGGGAGAGAGATAATGAACCTATTACTGATCCTAGTTCTCATTTACACTTGGAAACAAGAAAGCCCGGAAAGCTAAACTTTTGGCAACAAAAGTGTTTATTCCATAAGCCACTCCCTAACTTAATTTAACACCTTAACGTTGTCTGGACCTAACCCTGCATATGTTTTGCAATTAATAAGAACTTATCTGCTTCACGCCTTCTCTTGGCAACTTGTCTCAGTCAGGCACCTTTGAAAGCTCAGACTTAGTTTGGACTGCTTTTGACTCACGTTCTCAAACCAGATGAGTTGAAGCATCATCTTAGTAAAATCATTACATCATCTAAAAACGTTTAATATAAAAACATACAACATATTGATTGAAAACTTGGGAAAGAACGGTATTCCAATGCAGCCCCACTTCTCTCTTTCAATACATTCTTGTGAATGGTAAATGAATTCTTGTACAGTACATTGAGTAGGCTACGGTCTGGCTAGCAAGCTACCAACGTTATTTCACGGTTTTATGATTGGTGTTAATATGGCTTTTTGTGTGTTCTGTGTGTTCTGTGAAAGAGAAACAGAGAGAAGGGTGTAGAGAGAGAGAGAGAGAGAGAGTGAGAGAGAGAGAGAGAGAGAGAGAGAAAGAAAGAGAGAGAGAGAGAGACAGCATGTGTAAATATACATGTTTGTAAGGGAGTGCATGGGTGCATGTGTGTATGTGTGTGCATACCAAGGAGGTTCCAGCGGGTGCATAGATTAGTTCTATTATCTTCATGAATAAAGGATTAACAAGGAGTGTTAGGTTTCCTCGTTCCAAACCAAACCCTGAGCCTTATACGCCACAAAAGTGAACGACAAAGAGCGACATGTAGGTTTCTTTAAGCTGTGTTAAAAAAATATGTTTCAAAAGAGCCATCTTGTATCCTTCCTTTTTTCACTTCTGCTAAGTATCCATCTAACGCTACTGCTAGTCGAACCCAAATCATTTATACACAGCCTGGCGTTCACTCTGTCCTAATGCCATGCTCATGGAATTCAAATTGGTGGTAGCATATACCAACTATATAGCATTCCATAGGTGGTACTGGGTACAGAGCTTAGGGTTTGGCCTGGGACAAGGCAAAGGGGTCCTAAATGCAATACACTACTTATGTGGTGGGGCTCAATCGTCAGCATCCCCATTTCCCGCAGGCCGCGTGATCCTGCGGACCCCCCTCTTCCCTGTGGGACCCTTGGGTTTGGCAAAGGCCTGCTTGTGTGCGTGCTGTTTAGGGTGGACCTCTTCATACATGTAGTCGGCAGTGAGCTCATCGCCGTTGTCTATCTCCATCTGGAACAGGGAGGGGGTATCAACGAAATGGTGAATATAATGTTAAACAATGTAACACTGATACAAATCAAGGGCCTCCTGCTCTGCACAGATTGGAGTTTTTAGTGTCTCTAGTGTGTGTAGGTTGAGGATTCCTAGTGTGTCCCAGTGTGTCTCTGCAGTATGTGTGAGTGAGTGTGAGAAATGGAGGCTGAATATGAGCTATGAGTCAGCCATGAGTGTGGGTGATTCTGCGTGTGGGTGGGTGTGTGTGTATGTGTTTGTTTGCGCACACATGCATTTGTGTGCGTCTGTTTATGTGATACCTTCTTGGCAATTTCGATGGCCAGGTTTCTCTCCACTGTGTCGATGAGAGGGTTTTTACAGCTAGAGTAGAGCATCCTCTCCCTGATGCTGCACTTGTAGCCTGGCATAGAGTAGATGAATACTGCAACACACACACACACACACACACACACGAGCAGAAAGACATGAACACAAACAGATAAACACAATGTCAACAACTGACTCATTTTATTAAGTACAGTATATTTCTGTTAATGTATTTACTATCAGTGTAGTGTGTGTGTGTGCGTGTGTGTGTGTGTTTGTGTGTGTTACCTGTGGACTCCAGGTAGTCCCCTTCGTGGTTGTGTTTATACAGGAAGAAGTGGTAGCGGGCAGCGTCCTTGGGGATCCTCTTGGGCAGTTCATTCAGCTCGGTTGGCGTGGTGCTGGACAACTTGATGGCTTCGTTCCTGAAGTCGATCTCCTGTTGGTGCAATCACACTCTACTTTATAAAGTGCAGGGGACCACATCGACAAAACTGCCTCTTCACTCAAGCCTTACTGTAAAGCCTCTGCCCCATGGTCCCAATACACCAATCACTTCTCTTGCATTTGAAGTGTCACCTCAACATACCTTACACATGCCTCTGGTATGCCTATACGGAACAAAGGCATGTAAGGTACACTAACCAGTTGGACGTAGTTAATCCTCTTGTCCCTGAACTGCTCCAGAGCCTGTATGGCTTCCCCCTGCATGGGGAAGGCCACGCCCGCCAGAGTCTGCTGCTTGGTGTCCACGCTGATGTCCGTCTGCACCTGCAGGGGCACACGGCACACGTGACAGGCTGTGTGCATCAGTGACTGAGTGAAATGGTGGACGAGTTAATGGATGGAAACTATCTATCTATCGAGCTATCAATCCCTGATGCTCTTTCCACAACTAACACCTGAGAATGGGGGGGGGGGGTGGTGAATGGATAGATTATAGAGAAACAGACATGCAGACATACATATAGACATAGTAAATATATTACTGGACCTCATACATGAAAGGTTTATCCTCCCACTGTTATTTTAATAGCAGGGCACACATGGAACCACACAGACTTCAGACCGCACAGCAGCAGAGAAGACCGTTTTCACAGTCACACGTAGACGATCAATGAGCCAGTGTTCTATAACAACACACCGCTATTCAGCGCAAAAAGGAGGAAGCGTCATCCCATCGGGTGGGGAAAAAACCCTCACTTTGCTTTCTCCTCCGGCGATTGTGTGCCCACGTGGTTCTTATTGGCAAAATATTGGATGAAAGGAAAACCACTAAACACACATCCAGCCAGGTGCAGAGCTCCTGTTTGCGCCCTCCCCTTCATAAAGACGCCCTTGTGTTCCCGACACAGAAGGCCGGTTCAAACGCTCCGAGAATCCCAACAAGCGACTAAATGTTTACGTAACGTGAGATGAATGAATCTCGGCGTGTGGTGATTCCATTGAAATGTGAGACAGATTACTTACATTAGCCAATGCGACTCTCACAATGAGGATGGAAATCAGTTGTATGTGGTGCATTCGCACGTCAGCCATGGGTTTAGGGTAGCTTCCCTTCCCCACCCGTTTGTAAGGCCCACCCCAGGCATGCAGTTAGGGCTATGGAGCCTAAGCTGATTGAGAGAGATTGCTATGGACATGTTCTGTGCTTGCATGGCCTCTAAATCCCATGGATTGGGGCCTTTTTATATCCATCTGCTTAATAGGAAGTGCTGTCTCTCGGCAAATGAATAATATATTTCTGAAAGCCTCTTTGCGCCCCACCCATCCTACCAGCCTGCACATGTGGATTAGTGTAGTATTATCTGACCTTTACAGCTAGTACAAGGCAGCGGTTAGTAGTTTGTTGGTTAGGGGGATGTGTGTATGCGTATCTGTGTGCATGTCAGCTTCCTGGCTGGGTATTTTAGAAGTCTGACTATGAAACAGGCCAATAGGCAGCTTAAGATATGTCCCTCTTTTACAGTGTGAAGCAGGAACTAAGTACAGTGTGTGTGTGCGTGTGTGTGTGTGTGTGTGTGTGTGTGTGTGTGTGTGTGTTAGTAAGCACATCCATCTGTCTGGTCGCAGATAGATGCATTGCTGTAGGTCATGGAATTTGGGCCAGCTGTTTGGCTCTCTGAAAATCAATAAAGCATATTGATCTAAAATGGAGGTACAGGTTTTCAGCTGATCTCCCCCAGACATTTATGTAGACATACACGCGCAAACTTAAACACAATCACACACCGTATAGACTATCGCTGGAACTGCTTCCTTTATCTGTCACCGTGTGAATCCAAGTATGTTTCCAAGCATGCATTCGTTTCCTTACCTCATTGAGTTTGATCCGTCTGAGTTCCTCCTCTGCAGCAGTCAGTGGTTGTGGGGCTGCCTGGGAGGTCAGATACTTCTTGTACCCGCTGAGAGAGACGTCATCCTGGGGAGAAACACGGACAATCAGTGGGGGGTCGGCCTGGAGCTCCAATTATATACTTAGGGTACAAAATATGCCGAGAAGACAAAATCAGTGGCTCAGACACGGGTAGAGTAAGCCGCCCTTATTTGGTTATGATTACATGGACGTTCTGGAACTACTCTAATCACAGGATTAAAGAAAACATTTCTTTCTGGTGTGTGTTGATGTTGTACAGGAGGGTGTGAACTGTTGTGCTGTTGCCGAGGCACAGTAACGAAGCTGACAGATGGCCTGATGGCCGAGGGCTAATCGATGACCAGTGGGGCAGCAACTGACCCCCCTCAGTCATTCCACAGCCAACTAAGAGGAACAGGCACACTGCAGACACAACCCTAGCCAGAGCTTTAGTTTGGCTTAACGTGTGTCTTGTGTTTTATTGCACTAGACTTCGTATAGCAAAATCAAAACCGTAACGGTTCAAACCGTATCGTCATGAAATCGTTACTGTGATAAAAAAACAAACACATTTTAAGACTTCGACATACCGTTGACGTGCCAAAGATCTCGTCTTTAATGTGTCCCCCCCCAAACTCCTTCTTCAGTGTTGCTCTGGTGGCAGCGTACAGCATCTTTTGACGGACCTGAAAGAGAGGAGAAACATGAACTCTTATCATTCGATCTGTCTGTCTGCCAGTCTGCCCGTTTGTCTGTGCAGTACATAAAAAAACATTACGTAGGCAGATTTAGACACATATACATTGATATATATACCCTTATTAATATATACATATATATATATATATATATACATACACATATACACACACACACACACAATATATACATTAATTCCTATGTATATGTTACCATCAATACAATAAAAAAAGATATGTGCAGCTATGTTTAGAAAAACTTTGGTTATTGATTGTGTCAACGTTTTAGGATAGATTTATTTTTCTAGTTTGTTGATGTCCCGCTTTCTATGGAGACGTCGGCCTGCTTTTGAATGTTGAAAGAGGCTCTCATTAGAATTGCAAATCTTGTGATTGGGCACCACAATAGGCAGAGTCAACTGGTCTGGCCTGGACAGACAGACATGCCACAGTTTCCAAGAGCAAAACGGCTAGTGTACGCCATATTTTGTTTTTGGACAGTCGCCACAAACCCTCTCAACCACAGTCTTTAAAGTCTGCTGGTCTCTCTCGCTCCCAATGCCTTCTTGCCAAAGCCTGTGCTATTTGTGTATCAGTTTGTTTCTGTGCTTGCGTGTGCTTTTCTGCCTGTGTGTGCTTTTCTGTCTGTCTGTCTGTCTGTCTGTCTGTCTGTCTGTGACCATGCCAAGAAGACCCCTCATACATTACGCATCACCAGAGCCATTAAGCCGGCTTCCATAATATAATTTAGAATCTTATTTGTGAACATTATCATTCGGGAAGTAACTGGGTCTTAGGTAAACCATAGCAGGAAAGTCATACACCAGTAAATAATGCTCCTATAACAACAATAATCTCCATTTATGTTTTATATATTAATGTACAATATGTACATTGTAAGGGAAATTTTGGCCATTATAACCTTTCTAAATGTGTACATTTACAACAATGGGCCTGGTAGACTCACAGGTGAAGGGTCAGGGGACCATGCCAAGAAGATCCACTCGTATCCCTGGTTGTTGGTGGAGTCGAGGCGGTAGAGAAGGTAGGACGGCATGCTGTCCTCTAGCAGAGGCAGCACAAAAGCGTCGTACTCCTGCTCCCATGTTTTAGACACGGGTCGTGTGTCACCGATGACGAGCTGTTCTGTAACGTAACATAGTCATGACGAGGGAGGGGTTTGAAACATGTACCCTAACGGCAAAAAAAAGAGCATTGCTCAACATATTTAGTCCGAAATGTATGGATCTGAACCCTGGTCTCCTGTATTTTTCAAACATGCTCCATTGGGCTAAGCACACCACTTGTTTTTGTCCTATTTAAAAATCTGAATATTTTACACTAAATTGGGAGTCATGTTTTGAAAAAGACAAAATCTTTAAAGATCAATTGTGCCTCTCTAATTAGAAGGGGTTGGTCATACACATGTCAACCAATACATCTTTGTTGAAGCTCAGACAGTGGGCATGTAATGTCTCAGAGCCTCCCACAAAGCTGTAACATTGCAAACATATTTACAATTAGCTATTGGTATTGCCACAAGTCATTGCACTTGTTACCTGTGTTTCACTACTACTACTACTACTACTACTACAACTACAACTACAACTACAACTAATAATAACAACAATAATAATAATAATAATAATAATAATAATAATAATAATAATAATAACAACAACAGTAGTAATTTGTTTATGATTATAATTTATCAAATCCATATCTTTATACATCTTATCAACTGGGTTCACTTTCCCAATGATACTTGGCGAATTGGTCATTTTGCATACAACAAAAACGGTCTTATCTGATTTTATTAGGCCAAATACAATTGATCAATAATCTCATCATTGTTGTTGCCACTGGTCATTAGCCTACATTGATCAATTTATCAATTGTCCTTACCGTTCTCGATGACTACCTTGATGAGCCGGTAGCCCCCATTCCTGGCCTTGGCAAAGATCTCCCTCACCTCACTTGCAGCTGTAAACACAAATTACATAATATAGCATAACCGCAGTCTATCAGTTGTCAAAAAAATGTCAAGCCTAACACGAACTCAGATTATATGACTGGAGAACCACAGGGTGACTTGATCATAACAAAATAGGCATGAAGACAAAACTATTAAACATCTGGGTGTAATATAACTTGTACACTGTGTGTGAGAGTAGACAAACGCATAAACAAACCAGTTTTAGATGCACAGCTGGCATACAAGAATGCAAATATATTGTACTGTATGAGCACGCTTTATACTGTTTACATATTCACGTGGCGGCCCAATACTTAACGGAAGATTGGGCAAGGCAATACCCTTATGGAACATGGAGTACGACTTTTTTTAACTAGCTCATGTATAACTATCATTAGGATGCTGATTGTACGATTCGTCGGGGACGTTATTGTTATTGCATAAAATGTTATGGCAACGATGCATGCTAGTGATGCTACATTTACTGGGCTTTACAAAAATAAGGATGAATCCATCCATGCCAAAATCGAAATGGGGGACAGTTCAGCTGGATTGCACTCAAATGGCCCTTAACGTCACCAAGACTCGTTATACGCATCCGATAAACAATCTCTTGATTGCTTCAAGGTAGACTACCATGGGGAAAATAAAAAAAATAAATAAGAGAATAAAAATAGACGTTTGTAACTTCACAGGTCTGCTGCGGATATTTTAGTGGATCGCATCAAGCTTCCTTTCCTTGTTCTATAGACTCGCATGCCCATATTAGCGCAAAGCATCGCTGTTCACACTTGTCATACATTCCAATCGTTCGCAACTGCTAGGCGAAAAAAGAGATTGCGATGTTCTTTACAAACATTTGACATTGCTGATGCGAAACTAAAACAACAGGTTTTCATTGCCGCAATACAGTCGATGTCTCAAGTGGACTACAATTTTATGTGCTCATAATAGTCCACATTCATCAAAAATATAGTCGTTTTACCTTGTATGCCAGTCTGATGGGACATGATCAGATATTCTCTCGACCGGCCGGGGCAAGGTAGAATCAGACAAACGTTGAACACGGAACCGAACTACAGTAACTCCCGATTCACCCAAGGTGTGACGTCATGACGCCGTCGATACTAGATCATGTGATTATTCCAGGGAGGGCAGGGCCATGGCTCTGGTCCGTTTCAGTCTTCGAAAGTCCGCGTTCATCCTGCTGTTACGTTGTCTTGTCAATTACAATTTAGTTGTTGACTGAAATTAAACTAAACACCTACTTATTCAGTTATACATTCAAAGGTCTATGTTCTATTGTTCTATTCTATGTTAAATTAAAAACATATTTGTCCTCCCTGTGGAAATGACTAGACTACCTGGAACACATCATCAGTATAGGCCTATGCCAATCATGTATAACTATCCTGGAGTCTCATGGGTCATGTCAGAGTGATTCTACCCTGGATGAGCTGTATTTGTAGCCTAGGCCTGGCCATTGCTGCCATCGCAACATGTTGCAATTCCACACCACTACCGTAGAATCCTTTCCAAAACACCGTGCTAAAATATTAGACAAAAAGAGTATAGGCAATCCACATTTTTTGTTGAGCTGCTTCCTGAATGCCTTTAATGTCCTTCCTATCAGTCTACTTGGCTATAGCCCGTGACGCGTTTCACACTTTCGGTGATGAACTGTGCCACACCAAAACTGGCTACATTTTTCGACACGACCTGGTGGTTTGAAATGCATTGGCAATTTTTGGGGCTCGGTCTCTAAATGAATTGTTAGGCTACTGACTATTTTTTTCATAATGTATGCTAAATGGTGTAAGAGTAGAGTAGCATGTGTTTAAGGTTTGGATTTGTTAACTGTCCCTTCTACAATTAGCCTGATGCAGGCGTGTCAATTATAGGCCTGCCTATGTGTTTAGATATAGGCTAAGACTAGCCTTTACCACAACTATTATTTCTTTTATTCCATAATTTTTTAATAAACAATTGGTGTAACTATTTGATATCATGGAAAAAGAAACGTTTCAAATGGTTCTGTCCGGTGTACTGCTTTATGTTGGAAGTGTATAGTTGATTTAGACCATCTAGATCACCCATTGGTCGGAATCTTAGTGGAAGGCAGGCTATTGGTTAATGGCTTGCTTCCACAATGAATATCTTATGTCGGCACTGAGCACCGTCACTGGGATGTTCATGCTCTTTGGTCTTATGCCCAGGCAGTCGAAAGTGAAGTTATCTTTGCGCAGTGGCAGTATCGTAGCCTATGAGGTTTATCCGAGGCGCGATTATTGCTAGTTGAAAACTTTACCCAATACCCCGCCATGACGGCTTGAAATATAGCCGGCGTTGGCAATT
>JAVQIZ010142402.1:0-14428 GCA_036023535.2 Galaxias brevipinnis | reverse complement strand
CCCCCCCCCCCCCCCCCCCCCCCCCCCCCCCCCCCCCCCCCCCCCCCCCCCCCCCCCGGGGCCCCAAATAATACAAAATTAATTTGGCAGCAGTACAGTGGGCAAGTCAAGAGTGAAGGCATTGTTGGGGCCAAGATGGCTACCGTTTAGTTAAGACTCTCGTCTTCTCAATGTCACATGGCTCTGGCTGTTTGCATCTGTTTTGTATTCCGATCCGCACACACACACACACCAGCCCACGTAAAAAACAGACACACGCATACCGCTAAATAATGTATGCTTTGAGAGTAAGACACTAGTAATTTGGCTGGTTTGAAGGATTGCTTCAATATGCACAAACCAAACAGTGACGTGATAAGACTTCTACATTTGAATTCCTGAGTGCCAGGTTTCTTAATGCAATCTGAATATTACTGCTGTTTCCTGAAGGTGGCTGGCGTTAGAACAAAGCAAGTCTTGGCTACGATATTAAAAAATCAGGCCTCTCACATTCTCTTACCCCTTCATCCTCTCTAACTGACCGGTCTCTCTCTCTCTCTCTTTCCCTCCCTCTCTCTCTTTCTTTTTGCATCTCTCTCCTTCGCTCTCTCTCCTCTCTCTCTCTTTCTCTCTCTCTCTCCCTCTCTCCAACGGCTGTGTTCAGAGAGGCACGTCCCCATCGTAGATCGTGGCCCTCCCGCTAATGTTCTCCCCTGTCAGAGACAAAGGGGCTTTAAGACTGGAGGATTTGGCAGCCTCGGCCACTTGCAGGCAATATTTCAACCCATCCATCTAGCCAGGATAATAGAGTGCCCTTCCCTTTCAACGCCTCAAGGAGTGACCAGTTATCACAAGCCACCAGCTCTGCCGTTAATAAAACAGGGGGGTGGGTGGGGGGGTGGAAAGAGAGGTAGATGAAGGGTGTGTGTGTGTGTGCATGTGTGTGTCGGGACGGGGGATTTGTGCAGACTGAGGTCCCACAAAAAGGTGATTCTGATCGAGATCAGCGGTCGGTGACAAAGCTGGCATGAGCTCTCAGGAGCTCTCCACATCTCTGCTTTGTTTACAGAGCAGTTACACCGAGCTCCTTCCCACATGGGGGGTGGGGTGGGGGGTGGGGGATGGGGCGGGGGGTGATGGGGAGTGGGGGTGGAAGAAGTAGGATCGAGGAGAGGTGCGACCAAGGAATAGGTTGGGCTCCCCATCAGAGAGACCTAAATAAAGAGCAACAAAGCAAAAGCAATGTGGTCGGGACTCTAAAGGGGACGAGACAGGATCTAGGACAGCATTCAATTTGTAAAGTACTCCACTTCACTTATACCGCCTTCCTGTGACCGATGATAAACACATAAGAACAAAAGAGGGGAATGGCAATGCTTGGTACGCCGTGAGCTGAATGGTAATAAAACATATTTCAATTTATGAATTGATCTATGACTTCAAAAGAACACTGGAACGGTCTAGACATCAACTTTGCACTTCTGGCCCACTTCTAACCGGCTTTGCAAAGCTTTCTCTTCCTGAATCTCTCAGCAGCACTGTCAGCGTTTTCTGAGCTTGGTGAGCAAGGGAGACGGAGAGGGAGAGACAAGGAAAGACATAGAAACAAGGAAAAAGAAAGAGAGAGAAAGAGCAATAGAGAGATAGAAAGAGACTGACAGAAACTAAAATAGGAAGAGAGAGAGCGAGCGCAACAGAAAGGCAGACACTAAAAGAGAAAGAGAGAAAAAAAAAAGAGAGAAAGAAAGAAAAAGAGAGTGAGAGAAAATTATTGAAAGGAACAGACAGAGAGCGAGAGAGCAACTGAGAGCCAGAAATTAAAAGAGAAAGAGGGAGAGAGAGAGAGAACTGAACTGTACCCCCTGTCTGAGTCAGAACGGAACCTCGTCCAGAAACTCCTGTCTGTGTAATCAAGAAGCTCAAACTACTGTAGATTGCAACGGTATAAAAAAATAAAATAAAATGAAAATAAAGAACGGGAAGCTTTGTTAAGACAAAGAACGCCCCTTAGAGTTTTACCGGACTAACGGGGGGGGGGGGGGGAGTCAGATGATCAGGAGTTCGGAAGGCACGAGAGAGCTCAACCCAAAAACAGCCCGAGTTCCATCCACAGCTTCAATCAGAGGCATCATTTGTGTTTACTTATGTTCAAAAGGGACCCACCGGAAGGCACAGCGCCGTGACTAACGACTATTCAGGACAAAAACACTTGGCCGTTTATAGACACGTTCCTGCCTAAGGATAAGGGGGAGAGATAGATCCTTGTTGCAGGACACAGCAGGGAAGTCATGAGGGGCTTCGTGACAGTGTGGCACATGCCTCCCATCCACCAAAGCCATGGTCAACACTTTCAGATTATGATAGTGTTCAACAAATTAACCTCCTACTAAATGTCAACCTTGGGAGGCTTAAATGTTTTATTTTTGTGTGTGTGTATATGGGTGGGGGGGCATATACTGTATTCCTTGACTTATACCAGGCCATATTTCAAAGTGTTGAGTACAAAGCATGTATCCGCCTACATCTATTTGTCAGGCCACCTCCCTGTCCCTCAAACTTTATTTCATCCTAAATGCACTACTGAAGGAGTCCGTTTCTGTCTCAGTCACTGCGTCGTCCCACCTCCATCTTGGCAAACATACTTGATCCTGTAATATATTCCGCAATCATGTCCCACTGTGGATCATTTATTACTTTGGTTAGTAGATGAATCAACTGCCTCATTCCATAGTCCATATCTAAAACCATAGGAGACCCTGAATACATATTTAATGAGTTTTGTTCTTGTTTCTCTTTCGTGACATTTAAGGAAGGAATTGAGAGATATAAATGGCCGAGCGCTAGTAATCTGCAGCGCCTTAGTTGACGAAATACTGCTTGGCGTAATATATGAAAATACTATTTTCCCTACAGTATCAGCTTTCTCGTTGGAACACGACACACACAGCTACTAGCACTTGTCCAGAGCCTCATTCGAATGGCCAAACACTGTCAATGCCTATGACAGAAGGGTTTTGTAATAATCCCATTTCCTGGCTTGGTCTAAAAACAATTATAAAGCACATTGTGCAATAATGCATTAACCCCCGTGTGTAAACCCCTAATTATATTTGTCAATGGTTCATTCTTAGGCCGCCCTGTGACACCTCCAGGGATTTATTTTGACAACTGTAGCTTGATCTACAACTAACTGGTAAACAAACAAACAAACAACAAACAAACAAAGAAAATGTACATTTAATTACCCAATATAACCATGCAATGCTCCCTGGAGAACTTTGGCAAACCTGCCTGGCCTCTGTTTCTATTCTACACTGTTCTATTTCGCCTCCGATGGCTGCCAGGCATTACCCACAGAGTGAGAGTCATTTTAGGCTCGACAGCAGTGATGAACATACCTCACAGTGGCTATATCGATCCCAGTCAGTCAGCGGACCAACCGATTGGAAAGCCTAACCAATGAATACTATCTACACAGCAAAATGCACGTACATTGGGGCTATGTGGTTATGTGTTGTTTTGTTGTGTTTATTGTCTTAATAAAAGTGTGAAATCTATGAGTCCCCTCCACATGCCTTTCTATTCTATATGTTTCTATTCGTTTTCATTTGTAGTTCGTTTTTTTGTTTGTACTTTTCTCTATTTTAATCCGTTAGCCTACTTCTCCAACATCATCAAGTTGATTGAAAAATTGTTAATCTAAGCCAGCTGGACTTTCTCACAACAACACGATTCTTTCCTCCACCACCAATCCCTCCCCGCTCTCTGTCTGTCTCTGTCTATTGCCACACGACAATTCCCTGACGCATTTCAAATGACAGAGGAAGGGACATTATCGAACACCAATACACTAAAGCTGTCTGGTAACTTAATAGGGCAGCTGAGCTGGGCTAAGGCGGCCATCTTCCTCTGAGGCGATAATGAGAGTCATCATTCCCTCTTGGGATGGGAGATGGGGACCTTCTCAGTAGGGATAGTGTGTGTGTGTGTGTGTGGGGGGGGGGGACAGAGATCAAAAGAGAGAGAGAGAGAGGCAGGGAGAGAGAGTGAGTGAGAGAGATCAAAAGAGAGATATATAGATAGAGAGAAAGAGAGAGCGAGTAAGAGAGAGTGAGCACGTGTGCCAGAGTGTTTGTCTTCCAGAGCTCTGTGAGTCTGGTGGGGCTGAAAAGCAAACGGCACAGTGCTTTAACGAAGGCACACTGCACCGCCATTGCAGTCTGCCTGGGAGGAGGCTGTGAGAGAATGTGCTCATCAAAATCGTGGCAATATCCAAATATTGACTTTGAAAGCTTCAGAGAGCCGCAAAAGTGAGTCTGTTTGGCGTATCTAATCACAGCTCCCTTGACTATTGATAGAAAATCTTTGTGTAAAACGTGGTATTAAGTGGTTGAAACTATAGCTTTGGGAGATCAGACTCCAGAATTACCGGTGGGACATCGAATGAAAACAAATAAATCAGTTAGCCGAGAGGTCTAAAACACTTGGATCAAGGATTTTCAACATTAATATCATTGACACCAATCACGGACACCTTACAATCACGGATAGTTGGACCAGCCTGAGGCGATAGCAACGATGGTTTCACTATTCTCCCTCTGTCAGTACAGATGGCGTTATTTCTAAGTTGCTGTTGCCACTAATCAGCAGGGTTCTGCAATGTCTTAAGGCTCCATTTGGATTGGGTCAACTCCGGGTGCGACAGAAGCCGACGCCACGCCAGCAAAGGGAGGGAGCGGGGGAGCAAGAAAAGGAGGCAGCCCGGGGGACGCCATCTGAGATACTGCATGTTAAGTAAGAAGCTCTCGAGTAGCTCCCGTCCACGAATGCTGCCTGACATTTGGCACAAGGATCCCAATGAGTGAAAA
The DNA here is from genome assembly GCA_036023535.2 of Galaxias brevipinnis. Lineage (NCBI taxonomy): Eukaryota > Metazoa > Chordata > Actinopteri > Galaxiiformes > Galaxiidae > Galaxias > Galaxias brevipinnis. The sequence goes on along the minus strand of JAVQIZ010142402.1, from coordinate 9,581 downwards.
GACATAGAGAGAGAGAGGAGAAAGAAATCGAGGAAACTAGAGGATATAAAGAATGAGAGAGTGAGAAAAAAGGAGAGAGACATTGAACAGACAGAAAGAGTAGACGAGACTGGAACAATAGCAAAGAAAGAGGTACAGGGAGAGACAAGGAGAGAGGTAAACGAGACAAAATCGAGATAGAAAAAGGGAGAGAATTAAACAAAGGCAGAAAGAAAGACACAAAGAGCAGATAAGACAGACAGAGGGAAAGAGAAAGAGGGATAGGGAAAGACAAGTCCCCACACTCCCATCATCCCCATGGATTTGCGAGGCAGTGACACGGAAAATAATGTGGCGCCGCGGTATCAGCGCGTGGCGTCCATTTCCTCTCTGTGTCCAATCCTGTCCCACAGAGGGCCGTTAAACGTGGCCTAGGGCCAGGGGGACAGAAGGGGGAGGGAGGTAGGGAGGGCGGGGTAGAGCGATTCAGCAGAAGTGGCAGGAGTCTTGCTGCCCTCTGGCCAAGGCGATTGGGCCACAGGAGACCGTCTCCGCATGCTGTGTCACTTCCTACCGCCCGGCCTATCACAGAGCCGAGATTTTCCGCCTCAGCAATGCTCTAAGGGCCAATAGGCCTTGTTAGCACTTAAAGGGTGCACACCGAGTGAAAATCCATTACGAGTGTATAATCTCTGCATCTGGGTCAGATTAAGGAAGAAATGTAGCCACAATCAACTGTCTACATATTCAAAACTTAGGTCTTTGATTTTTTTAACGCTTTTGTCAGAAATCATCAGTCACGCCACGTGACAAAATGAACACAAGTGAAAGTAATGTGCTGATAACACCCGACTGTGAGATTTTGTGTCTATTGCACTTGATGTACCTTGCACCTTCAATGAGAAACTTGTGCTCACCAGAAAATCATAAGCCACATCCTACTGGAGGCACCAAATGCTAAGTATTGCGCATGCTTTCTTCCTCTGGCTAATGGAGAGAGGGAGACTCAACTGTGTGGTTTCCTGTTGTCAGCGACCCCCCTCCCTCCTCTTTAAGCTGGTATAACAATATCTACCGTACGAAAAACTAACAAGATCATTAGGAATCAGCAGTATGCAAACACAGCAACATGAGAGCAGCAGTGGCCCCTACCCCTCCTCCAATCCCCCCTTGACTAGCAGAGCCACTGTCTTCTAAGCAGCTCGCTAATGAGATAAATACTTCTTACTTGAGAAAAAGATGAAGAAGAAAAAAAAAAAAGAAATATAATGTCACGATTGTTAGCCCATGATTTTAATGATGCCATTATGAGTGTGTGTCGCAGCTATGAGGTGCAAAGACAACTTATTGTCAAACAAAAAGGGGGGGTAGGAAATTGAAATATGGAACATTTTTAGAGGTCTTCGGTAGATGAATAGATGGCTGCATCTATCTGGGATTTTTCAAATGGATGCCAGTGCATGTACACAAGTGAGCTGGACTAAAACAACAATGGCAGAATGTGCACCTTAAGACGGGATCAATGGACAAAAGTTAGAATGTAGAAAGTGATGAGTGCATCTCAAAGTTAGATGCTGACTGGGTTACTATGGTGATAGTGACAGATGGGGGTAGGTAGGGTGATCACACGAGGACCGTTCTGGGACAAACCAGGCGAGCGGTACTCACTAAAGGGGTGCACGGGGTCCAGTACTCTGGGTTGAGCTCAGGTCGAGGGCGCAGGTCCAGATACTCGGGGTTCAGTTCGGTTCGGGCGCGGGTTAGTGTTCCCTTCGTGGAAGATTAAAGAACAGTGTGTTAGCATGACTCTGGTGAGACGCCAGCCGCCCTGTTGCAGGTGAGGGGGGTGATCATGATGGCCAATGGTAAGAAGAGGGGTTAGTACAAGGTTGAGTATTGACAAATACATTAAGATATTTACATTTACAGGACGCGTTTATCTAAGCGCCTTACAATGAGATTACGGTCCTCCTGGAGAAATTTAGGGTTAAGTGCCTTGCTCAAGGGCACACAAGTGGTGGTGTTCACAGGTAGGATTTGAACTCATGCCCTTTTGCTTACCAAGTTGCAGTTCTACCACTAGGCCACCACTATCCATTTACATTTAGGAACTTATGTATTATTTTAATACCATAAAATGTTCAAATATTCAATCCTACTAGACACGCAATACAGTGAATGTGCTATCATCCCATCAGGGGGAACACAATTCAAAACATTTTTGCTTTATTAGGAGCATTTGATCATAAGCTATAGACACATTGACAAACACGCTTAGGTATACTCAGGAGTTGTATTTTACATCAACTAAAAACAATATTACAATTCACTGTACACTAGCAAAATTTGAGCACACACTATTCATGTACACGTCAAATGAAACCTGTGCATGTCCTTGAATTTATTTTTTATACAGTGAAAATATACCAAAATGAGGTTCAAATTTACATTCTACGCTTCGGACGTTTTCTCCATTTCTATAAGACCCCATCGGCCTAAGTGACAGGCCAGTGGAATGGAGTGGATCTGCCGAGCCACGTGAGGTGTATGATGTATGCCGTAATTATCTGTTGATTTCCAAAATGGCTGTGTGTGTAATGAGGCTCTGCTGCATGAAGCTCCAGGCATAAATCACTGTATGTAAGCGGCATCTAGATGACCAACAGCAAAACAGAGGCTGAGCATGAGCACTGGCAACAAGCCGAGTGGATATCTACTGTACCAACCTATTAAACATACAAACCGCCTCCACTCTCTACTGGCAATGAACACCTTATTAACTGCTTAAGGAACAAAACTAGTGAAGACTTGGAGTCTTGCACTGTAAACATAAGGTTAATTAGGTTTAATGGTTTAGATATGAAGAGTTTAATTCCAAAGTAGTCCTGCCTTGATTAAAAAAGACTAGAAAAATGTATCGACAACCCTAGTAAATTCATAGCGCTTGTATCATAGCCTCTCAGATCTACAAACGTTCAAATTTAAATAACTTTTTGGGCAGTGGACTCAATTGTTTAGTACATTATGTGGATGCTTAAATCATGTACATAGTAATTTAATGACGGTCATCATTTGATAAAAGGAAATGTTTCCAAATGGCTGATGTACCATTTTGGATATAAACTCTCCATAAATGGTATTCTCTGCTCAAAATTAGATGTGTTTCCACTCTTTGTCACCGGTTTCCTGTGTGCAATAAATCCTCGTTTCCTGGTCCAGTTGGACCAGACTCAAACTGTGCTCATCTCATTGACCAACACTTCATTTGATTTTGCTAGATAGTTAGAGACCTCTTATTGATGTTATGTTAACCTGTGCTTTGTAGAGTGGCAGTGGGCCAGTCTGCTCGCGATATTGTCAGCGAGCGTCTGGCTGGAAGCCCGAACCCTGCTAGACTAGCTTGACAAACTCCAGCACGTAGCCTACAAACGTTTTCTGACAACAACACACAAACACACAGACATGGCAGACTTGCACTGACACCAAACACACGCACACAAAGACACGTACACACAGAAATGTACACACATACAAACATACAAACTCCTGTTCATCACCAGTCAACATGAACAACTGTCCATGACACCAGATGCCAAAGCACTGACAACTGGGATAAAATGTAGGGTAGCCCTGCTGTCTGTCCAAAGTCCTGTTCAACATTATGCATGACTTCAGAGACCAAGAGAATACAGATCAGAGACAGACGGAATCAACAAGATGTTCAAAGCACTCCTACAAACATAGGGGGCAAAAAAGTAAGCTGCATATACAGCCTCTTCAAGTGATGAAGTCAGCAAATAGTTTGCAAGCACTTTTAAAAATAAACGTAAAATTTGAAATTAAAATAAAAACGTTTTTCCTGAAATTTCCTAAACTGAAAGCAGAACCAAATAAGTAAAGTAATTAAAGAAATTATGATTTTAATTAAAAACATTATTTTGGTAAGCAGGAGATATTGATCATCAACTGTGTTTTCTGTTGTGTTGGTGTTTTTTTATTTGGTTCACACAAATCTTTTGAGGTTGCTAAGACAACCACACATCAACACTTCAGCCAGACACGAAGATCACTGCAGTTTACCAATAATCTTCTGTAGAGGCTGTAAAATCCTTATTTTTGAACAAATTGCATATGCCAATATGTGTTCTACAGTATGTAACTCGGTATAAAGCTTCATTCATACGGAGCACACCATCTTCCCATTTTGACTGACACTGGAAGATTGCTGTCATGTGCGAGAGGAAATGCAGTGGTAGACATCTGATCTGTTTGTTATGAGCAGGTGGAAGCGACAGATTGAAGAAGTGCTCCATGCATCTCCCTCATTATGCATCTTTTTAATACCATCCGGGTGTCTGTCACTCCTCTTATTAATGGCCTTCGTTCCCTACTGAAGGACCCGGCGCGTAGGCCGATTTATTAAATAGAGTCCCATCTCGCCGGTGAGATGTGCTGAATGCAGGGGTTATAGGAGGAAGAGGTGGAGTTGGAGTAAGACTGCGAGACATTATAATTGTCCATTTATCACTCCTCTACATCAGGATTATTATGGCGTGGCTTCGACTCGGCATGCTGTCACCGTTGACAACAGAGTTGAGCAGTGCGAGTAAAATGGGTTATTGAGTTTGATGGAGGGCTGGCTGTTCACTGGTTTGTGGCACAGACTGAGTGTGGGCCGCCCACAACGCATATGGACATATTAAATGGTGTTGTTGTCTGCTTCAAACCTACTGGCCCCCCGTGAAGGCGAGTCATAGCACTTTCAGTTGCTCAGTTGACTATATATGTTAGAAGAAATGTGTATTTGCCAAGATGTATAATCTCGGATATTCTGAGAGTCAGAAAGCCAATGGTCCCATTGTTTCAATTTACCAAGCCGGGATTAAAAGTGTTGATTGTGTGTCAGAGCTCATGGTGACAAGCTTGAAAATGTTCCAGTTTTATCTTGGAATCGTAAAAAAGAGAGCAGCAGCTGACGGCGGGCGTCTCAACACTTCATATCACTCCAGTCTGTCACCATCTTCTAATAAATGCTCTACAAAAGAATGTACTTCTTCTAGTACTCCATTTTTGTATGCTTTTATATATTTTGTATTTGTTGGCTACTGTTTTATTCTAAATTGGTTGATGTGGGTCACATTGATTCATCAATTGGTTTTGTTCTGTGTATGGTTTTTGGGAATTTGTTGATGCTAATAACAGTGTGTGGATGTCTTATTCTCATGAGAAAGTATTTGTGTTGGTAAGCTTCATTTCATTAAAATCAATGGAAAAGTGGTGAGATTTTAAGATCAATCTTTGTGCATCACGTTAAAAAAATGTCTCATGACAACAATGCAACATTTGGAAAATCGATTCAGTTATCCAACTTCCGAGGTGTGTTAACCAAGTAAATGGTTTAATTTGCGTCTAAATAAAGACCCCTTTACATATGCATTTGAAAAGGTCTCCCAGGTCCCTCATTACAGCACTGTTGAATTGTGTGTGTCTAGCATACACGGGTAGCTAGGGGTACCATGGTCTGGTGGAGGACGACTTTCATTAAGAGGATAAAACACTTGCTAATTAGCCGAGCTATTAGTGAGAAGGCCAACGTTGTCTGCCCAACCGCATCAGACCTTTTGGTGCAGTTTAATTACCTCGGAGAAACCGTGTCAACTTTACCCTGACACGCACAGCCTCCTCAGCATTCACATCAGAGCAGCAAACCGCTTGTTTTGTGCGTCACTATGAAAAGAACATGATGCATGATGTTCATCTTGTGACTCCTGGGGCGGTTGGGGGGTGTGGGAGAGTGTGTGTGGGGGGGAGAGAGACCTACATAAAGCTAGACAAATAACATGGCTGATTCATTGATGCAGCCCCCTGCTCCCTTGTTGTTGTTGTTGCCTTCTTTATTTTATCACCTGTCACAGAAAAGGCCTGATTTACCTGAGGGGGACTATGAATACATGATCATTTTTTTAACATGTGTCCGTCTTACAGCGATGAACCAGGGGTGATATGGAGTAAGGAGGGCAATTAACCAAATCGGTATGAAGAGCCCATCATATCCAATCGCCTCAGCAGATGTGCTGGGCCATGACATACAATGCGGCCATATTCCACCTACAGCGGCGTTAACCCGTTAACGCGCACAGTAAAAAAAATCAATCACGGCATTATCTGGCCTGTCTCGTCGGAATCCCCCGTACTGTGTGTTAATATATGACGGCCATAATCCTCCCACCGCTAGCTCTGCCCCGACGTCTACGCCCCAGCTGACTCCCGACTTACAGCTGCGTCCATGCAAATGAGCTCATAAAGAGGGTTGTTGGAAAGCTCCCTTTCCCCGTTCATCTCAGTCAGTCTGACACGGCACACACACACCCCGGCTGCCCCTCAGTATCGAAATGGAGTAGAGAGGACATTACTGGGGCTGCAGACATTCCGGGGTACAGCGGCTGCCAGGAGTAGTGTGTTTTGTGCCAAAATATTTATAATCTATATTGTTGCCTATGACAACGCCTGCGTTAAAACCCCAGCTGTTCCTCTATGGTGCCCCAGTCTAAATGGGGCCTGTGTCTCTTGAACACAACCTTGTTTAATCATTTAAATCACTTCTCAGTGTCTCAACGTGTTCAAACCTCAACGACACTGAGAGAAGAAATAGACGTGTGGATGAGGAGGGTGTCATCAAAAAACAGGAGAGAACGGGTGGTGAGAAAAACCGCAGAGCAGCGAAACACAAAAAAAGTTGTTCAAAGATAATGATGACATGAGGTATGAAGAGGAATTCAAAGGGAAAAGAAAACAGAGCGAGATGAATGGCATGGGGAAACAACGAGCACAGTTCTGTTGACTTATTTACAGTATAGGCCGTTGAGATGATGGGATGGAAGAAAGCATACGTGGGATTATTATTCAGTGATTCGCCAAGCCATTCAGTGATTTGCCTCGCCTTTGGTGCTGGCGTTAAGACTTAATGTTTATGAGCGGGTGATGGTAAACCCATTTCCACGCCCCCACCCCACCCCCCACTCCATGGACCGTGTATTGGCGTTCCGTTTAAGTTGATAACGGTGACGAGCGGTCCTTTCGTGACAGGAACGCAATAGAGATAAATAGAACAGCAACAGCTGTATTGTGTGAAGATATTACGTAATCGACCGGGAGAACTTTTTCCTGAAGCTGCGAGCGGTAGAAGTGGTTCTATGACGCAACGCAATGATGTGTGTTTTCCTGTGAGAACAAAATGGAGTGCATTTCAATTTGCCTCCACCTCCCCTCCCACTGCGTTTGAAATAAAAAAAAACATGTAATTTAAATCTCATGGAAAGCCCACGCAGTGTGTCTGCTTTGTGTGTATTAGTGTATGTGCAAATTCATTGAGAGATTGTGTTTGATATGATAATGAATAACACAACTTTAAAGGTGGCCCCGGTGCATGCAAATTAACACGTAGACGTGACATTGGAAACGTTTCAAGGAACGGTGAGGAAAATGCAAAGCAGGTAAACGAGAGCACAGAAAACCACGGCGGTTATTCAATTCAACGACGGTGCTTTGTGACTGAATGGGAAACAAATTAGATTCAAGTCTTGTGGCAGGATAAATAAAACCTTGATCAATTAAGTGGTGGAAGTGGTCGACAGTCCGGGCCTGAAAGGGGCCAGGCAGGCTGTTACAGTTTCATTCTTCGGCTGAGGAGACGCATTGATCCTCCCCCTGGCACCCCTGTCCTTGTCATTAACGTCGATACAGAGGCCAGCCCCAAGTCTTCTCAACCACCGCTAATGGCTTGAAGGAATTCAACGGGACTTGTGGCAGGATTCTAATCAACGAATTTCATGAGTCTTGAGCGGCCGGAGGAAAGTGAGAGAGAGAGGGGAGGAGACTGCATGCCGTGGATGTTCCTTCAGAGAATGGCTTGAATGCATTAGTGATAAAAAAAATTCCTGTCATTAGAGCGCGTCAGAGATTACCTCTGCATTCCAGCGTTTTTATTAAATAGGGGAGGTAGTAAGGTCAACCATTCTCAAGGGACAGGTTACCTGATTAAGCAACCTATTTTTCGCGCAACATTGCATACTTTGAAAGACGTTGAAAGACACAGTCGCGACAAACTATTGCATGAATTTAAAATAAAGCTATTATAGAAAAAAATATCAATGTTGCTCTTCTGATTCATATCTTTAATTATAACCATCTGTTCTGAACAGGTCGTTTATGTATATTTATATATGTGTACAGAGAGTGTTTTAAAACCACCAGTTGACTTAATTTAGTCTGTCCTCGGCTTTCAAGAGAATTAAACTGGAAAGGTGTAAAATGCTATTTGACATATTGCCAAAAATAGTAAAACCTTTAAACCACAGTTGGAAGAGCTAGACCTTAAAAATGTAAAATAGATTTTATAAAAAGTCTGAGATACTGCTAGCTATAAGACTCCTAATGTCTATTGCTGCGTTTATGTTTTTGTGTGTGTGTGTGTCTGTAGGTGCTCCCCTTTCCATTTAAGTCTCTTTGTCTTTGAAGTCTTTTTCTATGTCGGATTCGAAACAATGTTGCCCAGGTAAGACTCCCCAAGGAGCACAAAACAAACAGGCCAACAGAGAAGGAGCGGAAAGCTGTAAGAAATGGTTGCACGGATACACTTTTACCTGAAATACAGTTAGGCTTTCTAGTGGTCATTGAAGTATATCCTTCAAACTTTCATTTTCCTTTCTGTTCTGACTGGTGCTTTCATCATCTACTGGTGGTGCCTCTCCTGGAAAGCAGCAGTGTTTTTTGGACCAAAGTACTGTCTGTGCTTTTGGTTGATCTCCTTCTGCCTTTTCTTTTTTTTTTTTCTTTTTCAGGCAGTCCAAGCTTCATGTCGAGGTCACTTACCAGGTCACTTTGACTCCCAATCTATGGACGGCTCTTTGAAGTCCTTGTAACAGGCTTCAGACATGTATCTGTCCAAAAGAGCCTCAGCACCATCGGACTAAGATAATCTATTACGATATGAAGATCCATAGAGCCAAATGTTATTGAGGAGGAGTTAGGGTGCTACTCTACAGTCTGACATATTAAATAATTCCACAGAGGGCTTAGACGTGTGAACAGTGAGAACTGGCGAAATACATTCTTCAGAGAGACTCAGTAGATTAGAGAGGTGGCAGATCTGTTTCAATTTTTGTCTGCTCTGAGACCATTACGGAGAAAAGGCACCATGACACTGTACGGCTCAAGGGCACAACACCTCTCTCTCACTCTCTCTCCTGCTCTCTCTCTCCTTCTAACCACATATTCTTATCCTATTATTTTCCCTGTTTATCCATTTTATATCTCCTTCTTTCACTCAGATTTAGACAGTTTCTCTCTTACTATTGCACTTTTATATTCTTTCGTAATATTTTTTCTTATTTTCACTTACATTTTTTTCCTGATCTACTCTTTTTCTCTTTTGCCTCTTTTGTTTTTTGCCCTCCCCTTTAAGCTTCCTCTATCTCTCTCTTTCTCTCCCTCCCTCTGTCTCTCTCTTTCTGTCGCGGGGCGGCCCCCCCCCCCCCCCCCCCCCCCCACAACAACCAAAACAACACAAAAAAAAAAAAAAAAAAAAAAAAAAAAAAAAAAAA
>JAVQIZ010142367.1:0-12485 GCA_036023535.2 Galaxias brevipinnis | reverse complement strand
TGACATACATGATGCACTCAAACAGAGGCAATCACCATTTCTCCAACTCCAATCAATTTATACGTGCAGAAACATATACATCATTCTCTTTTGGTCTTTTTAATAGGATGTGAAGGTGTAACGTCCTTTTTCAAAGCACTTCGAGCATGTCCAGCAAAACCTGTTTATCTCTATCATTATGATAGCATTTAACATCATCAAGCAGCCACACAACAATCCTAGCCCCTCATAGACCCTGCCACGAACCAACACACACACACACACACGCACACACACACACCTTCTAATGAGCGACATGAAGGTGCTGATGAGGGGGGCGGGTGGGGGATGCCACAGGGAGCCAGTCTGACAGCTTCATCGTTGACATCGCAGTGACGACAGATGGCTCGCTGTCTGCCTGTCCCCTCTGCCATAGCCCTCTATATCTCGTACACACACTCACACACACACTCACACACACACACACAATACACACACACAAACCCTTTGCACATGCCCACACCTCCACACCTCCACATGTCTACATAGCCACATATTCACACATGCACTGGAAATTCTCACACACTTCTCTCCCCAAAGCCACAGAAACAGGGCTCTCACATACCTGCAGAATTCCATTTCATCATAATTTATGTCTCACGAATGTTGATATTTTTGGCGGTTTATAAAATGAACAGGTCCTTTTTTTCACAGCGTAATAATTCTGTGACGCGGGGAACAAAAACGTTTCGTCTCGACTTTTATTCTGTGATACCAACTAGACAAATCCACTTCAAAGGTGAAAGAAGGCACATGTTCGCTGTTGCTCAAATCATGATCAAGCACAGGTGGCCAACACTCCTCTCAGCCATTTGAGAAACGTTGAAGTAAATAACAATTAACAATTCAAAGACAAGGTGATAGGCAAATGGATACTGAGAATCCCCTATAGACATGCATATTGGGGGACCTTGTGTCATTGACTGTTTTCACACTGGCCTTATGAATGTCAAGGATTCCTCTCTAATTTCAATCCACAAATTATCTTTGCCTATTTGACTGTTGACTTTTCTTACAACAACCATGGCATGGCTCATATATTGACAGAAAACAAATAACATACAAATATCCATTTGTTATTTAACTGCTCACCTCATACAGTCAAAAAGGTTCATACAATGCAGCATCGCAAATGCTTCCAATTCAAAAAAAAAAAAAAGATTAAACATAAGGTTGGAGGGTGCATATGTTAAGTGAATGGATGTTCAGTTTCAAAGTCGATGTCATGTTAGGACTTCGTATCAAGAAAAAGATATGCGGTTCTTGATTTACTGAATGATAATTCATGTATTAATATTTTGCACAGCACTCCCCGGGCCATAAGTCTGCATAAGCTCTTATCTGTTTGCATGTTGTTACTGAACTTGCTGAATCTGTAACAATATTCACACCACAACGCCCCCTGAAGTATTTGTGTTGAAACTGCAGACCTGTACCTCAAGCACCTTGGGTCAGCACTCAGACTCACAGTGTAAATCAAAGATCTGAGCATTTCGCAACAACAGAATCTACTAGAATAATGACCAACTTGATTTCTCCATTGTTCAAGTTCCAATCCCTTTTGCACAACACCTTCTTACCTGCAATTTCCTTTTCCTTGTTCCATAGGAATGATACTGATGACTTAATTGTTTTCTTAATGGTTTAAACTGCCCAGCAACATCTGCCCCTGGGAACCGCCATGTCTGCCTGCAGTCTGGGGGCATGGAATCCGGTGAGTCAGTGTGTGTGTGTGTGTGTGTGCGTGTGCATTTCCCAAATGAGTGACAGGCGTGCCTAAGTCCACTTTGTAGCAATGTGTGGGAAGCCGGCCGCGAGGCCTCCTCCATGTTTTCTCAACGCCAGCGATTACCAGCACGGAAATGCTAATGGCTGTTTGGATAGCCATGGGCCAGGGCTGCGGCATTTGTTTTACTAGGTGATCCTGGTCTGGCAAACAGGGCCGCGAGCCTGTTGTTTTTAAATTACGGGGGATATTGCTGCCTCGGCAGCCATACCCACGAGTCTTGAACCCCCTCTGTCTGTCAAAGTGCTGAGTGATTCAAACGATGGACCTCAGTTGTGGTCCGCTCCCCCTTTGTTGAGCTGTTTACGCCTGATTTACTCCTGAAACAATATCACAAGAAACCGGAGGACAACTTTTTTCGAACCGCTTTAGAGCTTAGACATAACCACTAAGTGCATTTGAGTTTGAAAGTTTCAAACTTTTATTCACAAAGCTGTAGGCTAATGAAATATTTATGGAGACCAGAGATTTATAGCATGGGGTTAATGAATAATAGAGCTGTACTTTTTTCATTGTTTATTGGGTATGCAACACGTTTTTCAAAGGCAGCCAGTCTTCTATTTATGTTCTTAATTATGGCAGAATGCCCCAGACCGGTTATTCTTTGACCAGCCACTCTTTGGAAGAGTACACAAGCTGACTGCGTTCATAAAAAAAAAAAAAGATGGTTGTTGCGGAGTGTCTGAAATAATGAAGAAGCACAATGCTTACATATCTAATTATTTCCCTGGCTAGGTTTGAATAAGAAGATCTGTTGGAGTTCTGAGCTCCACTCCCTGTGAGATTCCTGGGGCATCTGAGCCGTGACCGCCACCCTCACCATACCATTTTAATTGCAAAGGTTGATTAACGAGCGTGCATCAGGTCACTCTTGCATGCCCTCTCTGTCCTTCTCTCTCTCTCTCTCTCTCTCTCGCTCTCTCTCTCTCTCTCTCTCTCTCTCTCTCTCTCTCTCTCTCTCTGTCTCTCTGATTCTCTCCCCGTCTCTCTCTTGAGCTTTTGTTTAGGTGTGCTTCCCTGTCTAAGTGCTCGGTGTCCATAAAAAAAAGCCCCGGCCAGCTGAACTCCTCCGTTTTTCTCAAGGTCTAACCTCTCACAAGGCCTTTAATGCAGTCAGCCATTTTGTTTTTTCCTGAGCACAACCAGATGTTAACGTTTAAGAAGAATTAGCTTTGTTCCTTTGTGATTTGATAAAGTATGTCATGGTCTACAACATGGAGTTATTCTTAAATCCGGGTTTGGATTATTCCCCAAATTAAAAATATTTTGTCTGAAATAGGAAATAAAACAATTAAATTATGTAAATGTACATTTTGGTGAATAGGTAAAATTTTGAGGACACAACTAACCCTCCCACGACAACCCCCCCCCCCCCCCCTCCCCATTTATGATGCAGCCTGTGGTCTTGTGTTACACAAGTGAATACTTAAGCCACTTCATGAGGCTGTATTCTATGGCTAATATAGCGAGCCCCTGATGTAGGATGAGAGCAGTGGTAATGATGTTGGTCTGCTGTCACAAAGGTCAGGTGTTGGGCCTAACAGTGTTGAGTGACAAGGCAGAGTTAATGCGGCGTTCAGAATGCACGGCTATCACCCAAGACAAACATAATGTGTGTGTATGCTTTTGTCTGTGCAATGGAGGGAGAGTGGTAAATTGATTCAACTCAGTTAATAAATAACTGTGCGCGTTTCCAGAATGCTTGTGTGTTTCACTGAGCGTCTGATGAAAGCCTCTCTTTAAATAAATCAAGTTAATGGATTTTCTCACCACGGTCTTTACTTACTGTTAGCGCTGCACCCTTTAGCCTCAGCCCTGTTTTTGTTGCAATGTGACAATTGGCTTACATTACCATTTAAAAGCACGGCGGTTCCCTCACACGCTCTTGCCAATGTGGGGAGAGAAGATGGCCCCCACCACTCCACTCCTATACACTCCTCAATGCCTGTGTGTGTTCTTGTGTGTATAGGATTTTTTTTTGTGTAGGCCTGTGTGAGAGAGTGAGAGAGTGAGAGAGGAGAAAGATAGTGTGTGTGTGTGTGTGTGTTTGTGTGTGAGCGCACAGTAGGCCTCCCCACCAGCTGAGAGCATCTCTCCCCACCCCCACCACCACCCCTGTCTAACTGCATTGCCCTTTCAGGTGCAAATGGAGACGAGACACACAGCAAATTTACAGCCTGGCTTTACCGACTAGTGGAGCTGGCTGGCTGGCTCTGCCTCTTATGTCACTCTGGGTGGCTGAAGGGGAAAACATCTGGAGGGGACAATGGCCCGGGGCCCCTGCTCCACCGCCTCCTTCAGCGGCGCATGCAGGCGACGCATGCAAATTGGAAAAGCAAGCACACGTCTACTCTATATCACTTTCACGCAGCCGTTTTAACAGCCACATTCACCCACACATGCTCCGTGATGTGAATCAGAGCAGGCAGACAGAAAGCAGGCAGGCTGGCACACAGAAAACTACAGCAAGCATTTTGGCAATATTAAAGGTTACACATACGATATTGGCTAGCAAAGTGGGTGATGGTAATCAATATGTCTAGATAGTATTTTCATCTGTCTTCCCTAATCCGGTCCAGGGCTTTCTAGTCTTTGAGCAGGACAATGACATCATCCCAGTGTGACAGTTTCACCTCATCAACATGGGACAGAGCAGTGCTGCTTACTGCCTGCCAGCTGCCTGTCGCCCCAAAGACCCAGAGGGGCACTCAACACTTGAGTGGGACAGCTGGGCCGTAAACACATACAAACACAATCAACATGTCCAAATGTGGCTATAGTGGTAAAATAACAACAACAAAAAAAAGTTGATATCTACCAAGTTCAAATAATATCTTCATTGTTGATAAACTGGGCTCACGCACATAGGGAAGTGATTAAACACTCGCAAGAGGGTGCATGAAGAGAACACAAACTCTCCCTCTCGCCACTCGTGTCCTAATCTGCGCCTAATTTAATCCTGGCCTGGAAAGACTAACTCAATTAGAGCTACACAAACATGCACACACACACACACACACACACACAAAACACACCCACACAAACACACACACACACACACACACAAAAAAAACACACCCACACAAACACACCACCCACACACACACACGCACACATGGAGACACACACTTAATGGAGCTCTTCCTCCTTTCGCATACTCCAGTGAATTCAATCAGCCTGGAGTAGTTCCAACGCTTCTCTATAGAACGCAATTGAGTTTGCTTGAAGACTGTCTGAAGAGGGGCTTGGACGTAACACCGAAGACCTTCCAAAGTCCCATTGTCCTCCTCCTCCTCCTCCCGCTCTCCTCTTTAATCACCCCGTAAAGTTTTAATTAAATTGTAATTCTCGCGTTAAAATACCTTGACGGCATTAGACTTTGAGTTAAAACCTTTAGTTAGGTTAGTGATATACAGTACGTGTGAAGAGAGAAAAAAAGTAGTATGTGTGTTTTAGGAGTCATTCTCAGTGGGTGGTGGTTGGGAACATCTATCTTGCTAAATGCCAAGTGGTTCTCTGGAGCAGTAATGGAGTTAATGTGCTGGCAGAAAAGCCTTATTTATATAATCCGCTGTCTACCCGCCGGGAACACAGTACATGCTATTAAAGGAGTATTATATGTGTTTGGGACCAAAAAGGATCATGATATTACACCGTCAGAGAAAGATGCATCTTATATGAGCTGTTGTGCTTGTGTGACTGTATAGGGTAAAGTGTTACATATGTACCTCTGACTGCGTGACTTCTCGCACAATCAAGCTCTGCATATTCTCACACCGTGGCTGTAAGCGTTGTCATTGGCCTTGCCTAATGAGGTCAGAGGACTGCTTTAATGTGATGCATGCTCCTTAACCGTCTGAAACGTTCACCAGCTCACCTTCCCCCCTCCCCCACTGTGCTTGGTAAGCATATTTGTGGAAGCTCCTAGCGCTGGCTCCGGTGCTTCGCTAGCGGTCCACAGGGCAGGATGAGGAATGCCACAGTTGTCAAGCTGTACTAGCGTGGGCCCAGGCTCGGCGACGAGGTGCCCAGAGGCCCGCGCTGGGGACAGGAACAGAAGATTTATCCTGCCGCCAATTTCTTCCTTTCTTTATTCACCTATTTATATATTCTATCCTCTCCCCGCCTGGGCTATAACGTGCTTAGCGTCCTGCTAAGGAAGACGGATGGTAGCAATTAGCGGCACCCAGAGCACAATGCGGAGGCTTCTCTTTCTGCCGCTGCAGAGCCGCAAAATGGACCCCCGCCGCTGGCTCACCGAGCCGTCTCTCTCTCTCCCTCCCTCCCTCCTTGTCTGTGCTCCATGGCTCTCTGTTTACCTGTGTGGTTGTCTGTTTGTGTTCTCCCCGATTCGCCCCGCTCGGTATTTATCATGGCTTGTTTGTGTTGCTTTTGCTTTCTGTCATTGTTTGTCATGTTTTTATTAGGTGGCCTCCTCTCCTCGGCCCATTCTCAGTCCCGGCACGGCGCGCTCCGTTGGCCTCGCTGCCGCTAATCGGGGTTTTTTACGTTGCCATTCCAGAGTTGAAGAGGAGCCAGAAGAGGGTTATAGGATGAAGGGATGAAGGACGGGAGAAAGGGAGGTAGAGAGAGAGGGGGGGGGCTGATTTATTTGCTAGCCTTGTAGACTGGATCCAGCTGCATCCAGAGGCAAAATGTGTGTTCCAGCATTGAGGGAGTGATATGGAGAACGATTTCATTTCCAGGAAAAGGAGACCTGCAGAAATGGGGGGGAAAGCAGAGTGCTGGAGTTGAAGCTGCACATTAGAACGGTAACGTGACTCTTTGCCAGTCTATCGCCACTGTTTCCATCCTCCGCCACCTCCTTTCCATCTGACGACACCTCTCCTCTGGGCCTGTCTTCCTTGGGCACCGCGGTTGGTTTCTTTGTGGTCCTGGGTCTTCATGAGGTGACCCAACAGATGGGGTGTAAGAGTGAGGGCTTCTGACTTCTGTAGTAAACTCAGTAGAGGCCCGTTCCCCCTCAAAAGCACCTCCCCAGCACAATATCCAAAACCACCATCTTACCAATCGACCAGCCAGCTAAGAAACTGTTTTCATAACTGCAGGATAACAATTACATACATGAGCATTCGGGCAAACAAAGACAGGCAAGATCCAGCAACCCCAAATCGTTTCCTTACTCTCATTAAAAACGTTGAAATTAGATTAGACGGAGGGGGAGACAGAAAGAGAGGCGGGGGGATGTGATCTGAGTCCCTGCGTTTCAACTTTGATTCTGGGCAGAAAATCCTATTTCATGGTGGTGGGGAATTCCGTTCCAAAAAAACTGTATCGCCCTCCCTCATCTGACTTGCTGAGGGACTTTTCTAATCTGCCATCCTCTCTGTCTCTCCCCCCGCCGCCTCTCCCACAGCAGTGAAGTGGGGGAACACAGACGACAACGTGTTCTCCGGCCATTTGTTTTTGATTTACAATCATGGAACACTTGCCATGCCTGCACCGCTTGATCGTATTACCAGGAGATACAGTGTAATTGGGGAGATTAAAACCGCTCATTTGATGGTCATGCCCAAACCCAAGAATGTCCATTAGCCCTTGCATGTTGATTGGAGAGACTGATGTCTTGATAGCTCGATGTATGTGAAGTGGATTCTCTTTGTCAAATGCCGATGCTCACGCACGCCCCTCAGAAGGAGGGGATTGGGTTTAGACATGTGATTATGTGTTCAAGCCTCTGGAACCATCCAAACGCACCGTGTCATGTCAGAGACAGAAATGGGAAACAAGTCCTTTGTCAGAGGCATTGTGCTGTCGGGGGCAGTTGGAGATGTGGAAAACAGGCAACCTTGAAAAAAAACAACCTTTGGGCACCCGCCCACACGTTATACCCCCAGACGTGCACGCTTCCTGCTTCTCTGTCCTCTCTGTGACCCCCTTATAATTGACCCCTGACCCCTAACCCTGACTGCAGTGGTCCGGCCTGCCCACTAATCCCTCCAGACGGTCTCTGAGCTCGCTCTCTCATGCCTGGTCATGCACCGGAAAACCAGCCAAGTCGACAGAGCTGCCAACAGCTAGACCTCTTCCTCCCTCATGGCTTTTAGCTCTTGTCCTAGGTTGTTTTCTTTTCTTTTATGCAGACGTCCTGATTTGAAGCCTGTTATTCCTCCAATTGCCTCGCATTATGCAGTGCTCCCTATATCTGAGCAAATCGTTCCCTTGACTCCGCACTAACATGTCCCCTCTTCCTCTCCCGTGCCCGTTCCTCCTCGTCCGTGGGCGCGGCCGCCTCTCAAGGTTAAGCAGACATCGCTGGGGCTCACTGTCACGTTGGCAGAGGCACGGGGCAGAGGGAATTGGAGAGGATCTGTGCATCGATTGGCCTGCGACTCCTGCCAGGGTGGGGTCTGGCTCCCTCTTCCTCCTCACGGCCCGTGTCAACAGTCTGATCCAGCTTACAGGGACAACGTGAGCTCCCCGCCTGGCACACACAGTCCCTGACTCACTGCATCAATTAGCACGGGAACAAAGACTTAGCCACCGGTTTTGTTTTGGCGAGGGGGGATAGGGGAGAGCTTCTGCGTATACGGAAGACAACGAGATGCACTAAGAAGCTGTATGCCCCACTTTACATCACGCTGGGATATTTAGCTTTGACATGCTAATGTTACTGGCCTCATATTTACCCAGCGTACCTGTGGTCTGTTAAAGTGTTCGCTGCTTAAACAGCTAGCAGCCTATTCGGGCTCTTGAAGCGAGTCTCTCTAATGCTGACCATAGGGTCTGTGATTAGTTTCCCACATCACTGGGACGCTGCAGCGGTTGGTGTTATGATAACAGTGGTGACCTTCCCTGACCGACCGCGTCCTCCCCACCTAGCCTTCCGTGACGGGAACCTTTGCCCCATTGTTCCCCGCTCACAGCCCTCTTTATGGCATTGGTCTGGTTTTTGTTTCCCTCATGCTCTTTCGGTCCATGCAAAGGACACGTTTGTGTGTGTGTGTGTGTGTGTGTATGTGTGTGTGTGTGTGTTCTCGTTGGTTATTTAACCATGTTTATGCCCTGTGGGCATCCTGTGAGATATATGATGGGTTTCCGTAAGTGTTGCATTTTTATGTAACTTTGCAGCTTTCTGTTGTGTAATAAATACCGCATTATGTAAATTCGAGGGCATTGGAAATGAGAAGGACCTGCACACGGAGAGACTGGACTTTTGAATAGATGTTTTTTCGTCGTGTACGTCTGTGTGCGTGTGGCTGCTTTTGTGTGGTTTTTTTGTGCCATTGTAGTGCATAGGGATTCTAGCAGTGCTTGCAAAGACAGACTGTTTGGTGTATTGCCGAGGTGGTTAATCTCATCCACTTGAAACGTGGGTCGTTTGGCGTCACCTAAACTCCCTGCTATGGCCACAGTGGCACAGCCCACCCCTTTTGTTTCACAGCTCGCTGACGGTCTCGCCTCCTATAGGTCTGTCCTCGTGGGGTTCGGTCATACTGTGTAAGTATCATATTAATGTAATTTGGCTACAGCTTACTCCCTTCAGAGAATATGGTGATCTCATGGAAGGGCCTTTGTTTTTGGTTAACCTCCAAGGAGCGCGCAGTCTGCGGTCTGTAGATACTAGACTTCATCAGCCTTTCTTCATGAAAATCATTCCTTCAATAATGTTTATAGCACGTCATCAGCCTGGATGAAGCTGTTTTATCAGGCCAATCAGGCAGCCCAGTGTGGTTTCAGCGAGAGCCTCATTTGTCTGTTTCCTTGGCAATACAAATGTGTTCATTAGAACAATATGCTCACCCAAATAATGATGAAGTTAAAACAAAGTTACCCCGAAGTATAAATTCAGCAGATGGAGTGTAAACACTGGCCTACTGGTGATTGGAGGATGGATTGTCGGGAGAATGGGAGAATGAGAGGGTGTGTAAGTACTTGTGTGTGTGTGTGTGTGTGTGTGTGTGTGTGTGTGTGTGTGTGTGTGTGTGTCTGTCCATGTTTGAAAATTGTCCGTCGTGTCCATGTATTCAGGTGAAGAATTGCACATGAGTAAAGTTTGAAGGGCCAAGCCTCTGAAAGACCTTAGGAATGACACTGGTGCCTCTCATGCTTTCTTGCTCAACACAATGCTCCAGGTTGTTTGCATGTGTGTTTATTCATGCCTGTATGTGTGCTCACCCTTATGAATCAATGCCCATCATACGTCACTGTGTGCATTGCGTGAAAAGGAGGAGGTTGGCTCCAGCTCTGTGCAGGGACGCACATGTGCCTGCACACCTCCTCTGGCGGTGTTTGCCCGGCGCCGAGGATCAAACAGACGTTGCGGGCTGGTTGTGAAGTGGAAGGATTAGACCTAGCTCACACCTTGACTACACAGAGCTGGGCAGGTGCTAATGGCCGAGTACACACTGGGGGAGAGGGGAGAGGGGCGAGCACGGCGCTAACACAAACACAGTGTCTGCCGGGGGGAGATGGGGGGATCCTGGCTGGGCTAATGAACTCTCAGCCCCCTGGCCAGTGTGCTGGGTTACGGTGGTGGGCGGCGGGGCCGCGGCCGGCGAAACGCTCTGTCACCCGCGGGACACAAAGACATAAAAGGCCGACCGACGCCTTCAGGTTCACTTCCCGTCGGTCATGGGAGCGGTTACGAGCGATGGCCGCGGTGTTTCCATCCAGGCTTCCACACATAAGGACAGATATCTGCTGTGGGTATTTTCCACAGAGGAAGGTCCTCTTTATGACTGTCTAGTTTTTTTCTTTCTGTGGAGGGAAATGTGCATGTGTTGCTTTGTCATTGTGTCTCTCCTTATCCCCTCCATCCCTGGGATTCATTTGACGTTCTTCCAAAACCTTCGCTAGCACATTTAAATGTGGACGTGAGTGTGTGCGTGTGCATGTGTGTGTGTGAGAGAGAGAGACAGAGAGAGAATGTTTGTACTTGTGTCTGCGTACAATATGTGTATTTGTAGGCTTGACTGCATCTGTGTTTATTTTCGTGTGTATGTGTGCACGCGTTTGTGTGTGCGTTTATGTGTGCATCGTTGTGTGCGTGAATAAGCGTGTGTCTATGTGCACACACATGGTTTCCGTGGTTTCCTCCTATAGATCTCTGGCCATCAGTTGATGATTTCACCAGAAACCTTCTTTCTGCGCGGGGTCATCTGGCGGAGCCCGCAGGGGTTAATGGTCCAGAGATAACACTGATGCTCCGATAGTGACCCATGAACCCCGAGCTAACAGCATTTCGGATTCTAGAAGCCCAAGCCATCAGCTTCCATTGACTTTTATTGATCCCCGTTGATTCTTATCAGGCTCTTAACAGGTTAGCGTTTTAGCTCGTCCAGCCCTGAATCCACCATGTGCCTCCCAGCCATTTAACCACTTCCTAATGCCCCTCTGTCATCTCCAGGGGCTTTGGGACCCTAAAACGACAGCACGTTTTTACTTAGTGAAACCCAAGACTTTAAGTCTGAGTAAGCCCCATATCAAAGGCTAGGGCGGGCCACGCTTTACCTGATCCTATTATCTTAAAAAACTATCTGGGAGGAAAATGGCAGCCAGTGTATCTGTGGTTTTGAGTTCTGCTCTATATGATGGGGTAGTGTAGTTAGGAGAGATGTGAGATGGTGCAAGTGTATTGTACGTGCACGTTTGTGTGTGTGTGTGTGTGTGTATGTGTGTGTGTGTGCACGCAGGCTGTGTAAGTGAATGATGAAAGCCCCCTTGTTCTCCCTGCTTGGGTTCAAAGGCTCAAATCATCACCCAGCACTTTCCCAGCCCGTTGAAGAAAAGTACATAACACAAACAAAAAGTGTCAGACATGGAACATGAAAACGCTTTGAGAACGCCGGGGTAAATATTAGCGGGCGCTTGACTTGGAAGGTCGCAGGGTGCTCATGTTATGTGAATCTGACTAAGAGTGTTGGCTTCCCGTGCGAGCGCGGTGTTTATGTCTGAAGTGTGTTCTGTTGTTTTACGCTGCCACATGAGAACGCGGATAAGATTCCCACACATTTCACCACCACTCTGCTTCCTAAGCCCTGTGTGTACGCTGCAGGTCAGAGCTGCCTTAAAGGTGGAGAGGCACCTGGTCTGTCTGTGAGTGGTGGTAACATTCACAGTGAGGTTCAACAGACCGAGTACATTTAACAAACAATTAACATGACCACATTTCTTGCCTACATTTCGTACTGTGATTAAAGTATCAGATACATCCATACACCTGTGGGAGGATCTACAGACTTAGTACATAAAAAAAAAAAAAGCATATATATATAAATATATGACAAAATCATTTCCCACTATGATCCAAGTGTCAGACACACCCATTTACCAGTGTGTTGTTTTTTTTCCGGCGGGATAGAGTTGGCGTTTATGTCACTTTATTCCTCCTGCACTCTTCCTTTCTTCCTCTTCCTCTTTGACAGCTGTGTTATTCCTCTCATCCATCTCCTTCGTTCCTCCGTCTCTACGTCCAGCGACCCGAAGCCTTGCAAGCAGCTTGGGAAGGAGGGAAAGGTGAGGTGGAGAGAACACCAGCAGACCTCGTTCTCCGCTTCAATTAAAATGGTTCGGTGGGGCAGGGGGGAGGGAGGTGGGTGGGGGGGGGGGAAGTATGACCGAAAGGAAAACAGTCTTGATTGACCGTCGGGGTGGTACAGCCCCAGCATTGGCGCCGGGGGCGGTCCGGCGGCGCACA